>MDUD01006669.1:0-13326 GCA_002216565.1 Crithidia mellificae | reverse complement strand
AATTGTATATTTCCGATTCCATTTTAGTTTGATTGCACTTTAGATATGAACGAGGATTCAGGTGGACCGGTGCAGCGAGGCACCTACCATCTTACGGAGGACGAGGAGGCCGCGCTGCTGGCCGAGTACGGCACGGAAGGACTCCTGGATGACACCGTTGACTGGGCAGCTCCAAGCCACTTCAAGTCGCAGCTCGGCGACGGCGATGTATTTCTGACCGGCGCTGGAGCTGCCGCGTCGGACAGCGAAGACGCGGGTGATGCACAACATGCGATGCCTGGGCCCTTAGGCGACGGCAACACCTCGTCGCGACGTGCGCACACCGACCCGCTGACACTTTACCTGCTGCGCACCGCTCCATCACTCATTCTACCCACCAAATCGATGCCAGCGTCTCTCGCGCAGCCGATCAGCAATCTTGTGGACACGCTCGAACATGCCGAGGCGAACGAAGACAGCAACAAAGACAGTCCATCTGAATACACTTCCTATGCGGACTTCAGAGATGAAACAGCTCGAAGCGCCACCACTGCGACGTCGCGCTTTGCGCCGGTGCTGCGGAGTGGAAAGGAGTGGGAGAGGCGTGCGAGCTTGGCGGTGCAGGGCGTCCCAACAAGCGCATTTGCCTCGTACCTGCTCTCTGGACAACAAGAAAGACGTGTAGGGGGTGTCAACCTGCCACACTCGCCACTGTCAGCTGTGACGAGAACGGCTGGCAGCGGAGGAGATGACAACGCAGCGTTGGTCGAGCAGGATGCGGAGTACCAAAAACTGATGGGCGAAACGGTAAACTTGCTACAAGACGCGGATCAGCTGCTGAATCGACTTACAAAACCGGCTAACGCGGAGACCACAGAATCCGACGAGGCAGCAGTCCAAGACGCCATCGCCGACTTGCAGCGACGCGAGGCACTCGCGTCGGAAGACGTGCTGGATCAGCACTGGGAGCGCGAAGAGGTTTTACACGCGGATGAGGAAGACGCACGTACGTGGGAGTTGCTGCAACACGCGCAATCAAGCCGACAGCGCCTCTGTGCCGCTCTCGCAGCGGCGGTGAATGAGAACGCAGGCACGGCGGGTACAGACGATGCCCACAAGGTGGGTGCCAGGCAAGCAGTACACCAAGAACACTCACAAGATCTTTGTGCTGATCTTCCAAAACGTGAAAGCCTGCTAGACGAAGAAGGGGAGAGCTCCAAGGTGAAAGTTCTGCCACTGGATGCAGACTACCTTTACGCGTTCGAGATGCAGCTGCCACAGATGGAAATTGCGCTTCCCACCACAGGTGTTGACACCGGCTTGGCAGCAGGGACAGCACCGATACTGCAAGAACAAGCTCTCAGAGCAGAGGAAGAAGTACCCGCAACAAGCAAGATCGACGCACAGAGAAGCGTTGCACCGGACACTTCCAAGCCAAATACGGAAACAGAAGATACTCTTCCTCAGCTTCTATTGCGAAGCTCTGCTATGCTCGACGCCATCGCGACGGCAGAGCAGCGCGACGCGGAGCTGCTGCGGCAATTTACAAGTGCACAGGAGGAGCGTGCTCAGGTGAAGTCTCGCTTCCAATTGCAACAATGTGCAGCTGGGCCGCAGGTGACGAAGAAGCGCAACCGTGACGCGCTGGGCTTGGTGGCCCTGCCGTCCTTCGTTGAGCGCCTCGATGTGCTGCTCTCACCCACGCAGGAGGAGCAGCAGGAGCGGGCGCGGCGGAAAAGCAACCACGAAAACTTTACCTCGCCAAACAACAAAAGCGTGGGGACGACTTTGACGCAACACGGAGTCGTGGAAAAGCAACGCAGTTTATGTCAAGAAAATGGCACAGCTGTTGATGCAGCCGCGGCAGCACCGACAGCGTTATCAGCGGCTCCGCCGCCGTCCAGTACGGCGGTCACGCTTGAACAGATCCGTCGTCAGGCCTCTATAGAGTCGTTGATGCTGCAGCGTGAGTTGGAGGAAGCCCGGCGCATGCGGCGTGAGGAGGAGATGATCGAGCGTGAGTTGATGGCTGCGGAAGCGTTGCGTAGTCTGCACGATGACCAGCGGGCTGCCTTGCACGCAGACGCCGTACGTGCACGCACTGCTCTCCTCGCAGAGGAGGCTGCCGCCTTTGCGGAGCTAGCGACGGCCGAGGTCAAAGACGCGGCTTTAGCACGGCAGGTGGGACGACTGCGGCAGCTACAGCAGGTGGAGGCTCTTTCCTACACTCTCATGATGGAGTGGGAAGTGCACCGCGAGCAGCTGATCGATGACGAGGCGTTGTCGTTTCGTCGTCTCACGCGTGATGCCGCAGAGGCAAAAACGCAGGCCGTCGCGGCGACGAAAGAGAGAGAAGCTGCAGAGGAGGCGACCGCGCGTGCGTACGTCGCCGGCGTGCGAAGAGCCTTCGAAGCGTACCGCATTGAGGCATTTAGCTCTTTAACAAAGGACACTGGAGAGAAAACTCTCAGTGATGCTACGGATCTTCTGCTGCCGTTCCGGACTACCGCGTGGTACCGCCGCCGCATTGGGCCTTTGTTAAGCGAGCGTGCCTACGTGGTGCAGTGGGCAGTTTCGCATCGGCGTCCGCTGGAGAGCACGCAGGACCTTCTTATCGACGCCGCCGCTCAGTACCGGCGCCACCTCACCGCCGCTCTGCCGCCCAAAGACGCGGTCGATCCATCAGCTCGCGTCCTGCGTGTTCCTGCTGCGCCGCCGACGAAAGAGGACAACGGCGACTTCACCACTGCAGGCGAAGCTGCCTCAGGGGCTGGGACTCTCACGGCGGAGAGGCTGCTGCAAATTTTGTGGCCCATGCTCCGTGCAGCGGTGATGGCGCCTGGGCAGGCACCGCAGTTTCTCGCCCGTTGGGGCCTCTCTCTCGAAGACCTGAACACTGTTGACTGGACGGCGTTGCAGTCTCTCACCCTCCAACGGCTGGACAGCGGCGACTCCGCAGCAGCGGCGAACAAGAGTTTGGTGGTGGGGCGATTTGTGAAGGACGTCGACCTCAGCGGTAACCGTCTCGGCTCCGTCGACGTTTTACAGGCAGTGCGCGCCTTTCCACTGCTGCAGCGGCTGGCGCTTAGCCACGCGGGTGTGAACTCGCTCGAGGCAGCCGAGATAACGCCGCAATCACAGCAACCACAGCAAGTGCAAGGACAAGGAAGTGCTCGACGAAACGCAGAGGGAAGCCCTCGTGACGGACGCGTGTCTTCCGCCTCACTGTCAACCTCTGCCCGCCTACGCCACATCTCTGCCGCACGAAATCACGCGTTGGCGGAGCAGGTGCACTTGCTGGAGGTGGATGTGTCTGCCAACAAGCTGACCTCGCTGACGCCGCTGGGTCTTATGGCGACCGCCTCCCTGACGCGGTGTGCGGCGGTGGAGAACCGACTGACGTCGCTGGAGTCTATTGCTGCCTGTACGCAGCTGCGCAGCATCGCGGTTGCGCACAACCAACTCCGCACGGTGCAAAGCGTGGATGGACTGCGACTGCTGCGCGAGCTGGACGTGGGCAACAACGAAGTGACTCAGCTAGCAGACGAGGCTATTGTTGCAACTTCTGCGATGAGAAGTTCAACTATTACTACTGCTACTGGTGGCCAAGAGAGCTGCAGAAGCGGGGCCGTGCACCCTGTTGTGCTGTTGAACAAACTCTTTGCTTCGCACAATCGTTTAACGCGGCTGCCTTCCTCGCTGCAAAGCGTGTATCCTTGTCTCAGTCAGCTTTTCATTAACCACAATCAAATTACCGCTTTGACGGCTGGCGCCATGGCGTGGTTTCCGCTGTTACGCGTTTTGCAGGCAGAGGGCAACAAGCTCACCGACATCACTGGGCTGTCGCACTGCACGCGGCTTGAGTCGGTGAAGCTTTCGAATAATCAGCTCTGCACTACGGATGCACTACTTCCGCTGGCGTCGTGCCGTCGCCTGAAAGTCCTTGACGTTAGCGGCAATCCTGTCTTTGCTACACCGAATGGCAAAGCTGCAACGGATCGGCAAAGTCAGGAGATTGCGGAAACGTTTTTGTCGTTTCTTCCCTGGCTGGAAGAGTTCAACAACAGCCCAATTGCAGAACGGATAGCTCAGCAACAGCAACAACAGCAACAACAAGAACACTCGGCAAGCTCAACGACGCGTGGCGTTCCGTCTTTGACGGCCAATGAGTGCACAGCAGCCGGACCGCCCGCGTACTTTTCGGCAAGTCCAGTAAGCACAACCGCGCTTTGTGAAACCAACGTGTCGTGGTACTCCATCGCAAACGTGGTGGACCCTTCAGCTTTGTATGGCGAGGTGTTTGCAGGATTGTGCTGGGATGACATGGTGGCCGACTTACAAGACGAGCGGGAAGGTCGGGAGGCGGTCATTGCGCGAGAGTTGAATCGGGCTCGCGGCTGGGAGGCCACACTCACGGCGCAGCGGGAGTCCACAGCAGAGAAGCAAGCAACAACTTTGACAGGTGTGAGTGCGAGCGCTGCTGTGACCGCGCTCTACGGCACTACAGCGGCGCAACGCGACACCCGCCGCGCTGAGCAAGAAGCAGAGTTGCGACTCTTTGAACTGGACGGCATGGTCATCTCTTGCTGGCACGCGATTGCTGAGCAGTGCACACGTGGAGCTCAGCAGCACAATCAGCCGGAAACGGAGCTGATGCTTGCTGATCACATTCATTTTGCCAACCGCCACGTGGTGAACTACCGATGTCTGCAGGAAGAGGACGATCGTCTTAAAAAGTTGGCGCGTGCCTTCATTGCGGAGTGGGTCCTCGCTCGTGTGCAGATTTGCCGCGCTCGTCGCGAGCTGCGAAGTCTGCGGGCCGCCCACCGCCAGTCTGAGGCATTCCGTCGTGAGGCGGCGGCGCGTCGCATTCAGCCGCTATGGCGCGGAGCCGCGCTGCGGTCACGCCTGCGCCGGCTGCTGCACGGCGACCAGAGCAACGACATCAACGGCGACGATGACACGACCTTTGCGAAGGTAGACGTGGACGACTGGATGACAGAGGACGCAGCCGCGCTGGCGCCGGTAGAGCTACTCCTGCGTACGGTGGTGGATTCTGCGGGCACAGTGGCCGCGGTGCCTTTCAACGTGCCGCTTTTCGCACCGCCTACTTCAGGCAGTTCTCACAACACCGGAGCTACAACTGGAAACACCAGGCAAGAACAGCAACCAGGTGCAGCTGCCTCACCTTTTACTCCCGTTCCGCCACCGCCACCACCAGCAGGCGGTGAGCCACGCCGCGCAAACACCGGCAACGGCGCCGCTTCCGGTCGCCCTGCGCCGCGTCTCACGCAGCCGCGCACGGAGTCCGCCGCCGGCCAGAGCAGCCGTCTTCCGGCTGGGCAGACGGCGAAGAGCTCCGCGACTGGCGCGGCGTCGCTGGAGGAACAGTGGGGTCCGGCGGTGGCGGCGCAGCTACGCAAGAAGCAGCAGAAAAACACGCGTGCCCACAACGAGCGGATGCGCAAGGAGTTTCTGCAAGACCCGCTGCGGGTGCAGCACGAGATGCGTGGCGCGCAGCCTGGTCATAAAGCAAAGTGAGGCTGGGGTTTGGACAACGGTGCTGGCACGTCCTTCCTGACAGCTTCGTTGGCAATACAACTATTATTCTTTACGGAAGGGTGCTCTGTGGAGTTCAAACTTCCTTTAAAATTCTAGGTTTCACATGCATTATTCTGCTCCAAAAATCAAAAAGAAACTAAGAATTGTGGTAAAGCTTCTCAAGAGCAATCACGCCGCCATACGGATGACGCTAAAAATCACCAATGCATGCTTTGTAGCCCTGGCATTTTTTCTCTTACAGCAACTGTTGCGTCTCGCACACTCGTTTCTGACGGGTAACGTCTTATAGTCCTAAGATCTAAGATCTACCTTTTCCTAACCTCCTTTTCTGAATTGTGATTGAACGATACCTATTACATGCACACAAAGTATTTCACTATTTCTGAGCAGGGCGACGTAATACACAATTCGCTGACCTTTTTGCCATATTCGGTCGCGTCGATTGCACCAAGATTACGTGTTTCAGAGTATCCTTGCATAGTTTTTGGGTTTGCTCCACGTAAACATTTCATTTTTATTGTGTGTGATCCTGCTGCATCGACACAGAGCTTCTGTGCGTAAATGGGTTCCCTTCTGTAGGTGATCACACACTTGTTCTTTCCCTAGTACAAATCTATACACCGTTCTGTTCTATCTTACATTTGTCTTCCTCCAGCAACGACGACAACAACAAAAGTATTTATGTGTATTTCACCTCGGTCACGATCTAAATTATTACAAACGGCACTCCTGTGTTGACCTTCTTCTTCTATCCTCTTTTATTTTTGTAGAATTGTGTTCTTCAAATTTGATCTGAAAGAGGAAAATTTGATCTGGCTCCTCGGGTTTTAACGCTTCCATCTCGTACCTTTTTTTTTTTCATTTTTTTTCTTCTGCAAACTGTGTTTGCACCCGCACCGCAGCGAAAGTGCAGTCGTTTAACGGCAACCGAGACTGGCGTGAGACCGCGCAGCCAGGCGCAGCCTCCGCCTCCACCCCCACCCTCGCACCGGGACCGAGTCACGGCTTCAGCGGCGTCTCTCCAACCTCTGCCGGCTTGAGAGCGCTGCCAACGGTGTCGCCCACACGACCAACTGCTGGCTCTCCAGGTCCCACAACTCACGCTCCAGCTGCTACGACTGCAGCTGGTGGTGGTGGTGGTGGCGGTGTTTACGGTAGCCCTCAACTGTTGGCTCTGCAGCGGCGCAGCAACACTTTCACGGCGGCGCTCAATCGTGTCGCGGAGGGTAACAACGACGATCACTCCGGTGCAGAGTCGAACAGCGTAGACGAGGCGGCGGCAAAAGCAGGCTCGGCCGGCTCTCCGCGTGGCTTCTCCTACCGCCGGGTTGTGTGGCGGTGCCTTGGGTACATTCAGAGCTTTCAGCAGTGTTGTGGGTGTCGCCTCCGCGGCCGGCAGCGCTCACGTGGGAGCAACAACAGCGATAGTGTGACTATGGCTCGCAGCCGCAACTCCGCCAGCCCGTCAGGCTACTCGAGCCTTCCCGAAAACCACGGAATGCGTGTCATTCAGCCACTCGATGACGCGACGGCGGGCCAGTACCGCGACAACCTGGTCATCAACAGCCGTTACACCCTGCAGAATTTCATTTTCAAGAACCTCTACGAGCAGTTTAGCCGTCCGCTGAACTTCTACTTCCTGCTCGTGGCGATGCTGCAGTTTATTTCGGTCATTGCACCCGTCAACCCGCTCTCCACACTGCTGCCGCTTCTCTTTGCTTTCACGCTGACCGCGGTGAAGGAGGGCTACGATGATGTAAAGCGCCACCGGCAGGACTACGCGTACAACAACAAGCTGCGCACGGTGCTCGACGCCGCGCAGAACGCGTGGGTGCAGCGCCGCAATGCGGACATCTGCGTCGGCGATGTGCTGCTGCTCGTCGAGGAGGAGGAGATTCCGTGTGATGTCGTCGTGGTCGGCTCCACCTCCACGGTGTACATCCGCACGGACAACCTAGACGGCGAGATCGACCTGAAACCAAAGGAGCGAGTGCAGTGGTCCACCCTCGCCGCGGATGAGCGGACACGCGAGCTGCACACCCTCTGCGCTGTTCCCTCCGCCAGCGACCCACCGTCGGCGTCGACGGTCAGCGCTGCGGTGGGTCAGCTCACCTTGGAGTGTCCACCACCGTCCGCCATCGTGGAGTCCTTTGAAGGCCGTGCGGACATTCACCGCAGCGTCTCAGCTGATGGCGCGGCCTCCCCGTCCGGCGCGCACCCCGACCCAAGCCAGGTGATACGCGTTCCCCTCTCTCACCACCACCTGCTCCCGCAGTCTTGCATCCTGAAGAACGTCGCGCAGGCGGTGTGTGTCGCGGTGTACACGGGGGACGACACGAAGTGCGGAATGAACAAACGTGCACCGCCGGTGAAGTGGGCGCAGATTGACAAAGACGTCAGCCGCTACTCTATCTACATCTTTTGCTGCCAGATGTTGAATGCCTTTCTCTTCGGCTTCGTTGGCTACTGGGCAAACCACGACGTGCACACGACAACCTGGTACCTTCCGCTGCCGGCGAACGAGGCCGGCGGCTCCGCCGTCATCTACCCCCTGCGCTTTTTCCTGCTGACCACGGTCATGATCCCCGTGTCTTTTAAGTTTGTGGTGGACGTGTGCAAGTACTACATGGCGAACACGGTGGAGTGGGACAGTGCGATGAAGCACGTCGACGTCGGCGACGCACCGCGGCCGGCGCACGTGAACTCGCTGCAACGCATGCTTGGCGCCCTTCCCGAGAGCGCCGGCTGCAAGGTGAAGAATTCGAGCATTTTGGAGGACTTGGGACAGATCGACTACGTCTTGTCCGACAAGACAGGGACACTGACGCAGAACGTCATGATCATGGACAGCATCACGGTGTGCCCGGGCTACCACGTCCCGGTGGCGAAGTTGGCGGACACGAGCACATCCGTGCCGGAAGAGGTGGTGGCTGGGGACGCGTCAGCCCTGCCGACGGTGCGGCTTTTCGCGCAGATGGTCGCGTTGTGCAACACCGTGGAGGTCGTCTACCCCTCACACACAGCCGACAGATTTGCAGAGAGCCACGATGGCGGCAGCAGTGGCGCTGGCAACAACCGACAGCATGACACAGATGGTGGAGGCGGTGCCCCAGACATTGTGTACCACGCCGCCTCGCCGGACGAGATTGCGCTCTGCAACGGCATGCGAAAGCTTGGCGTGTCGCTTGTCTTTCGCAATGAGCGACGGGCGATGCTGCGGGTGCACCACACGCACAACGGCGGCCGCGCCTCGCTGCGGCTGCCGCAGCACCCGTCCGCGTCCGTCTACGACGAGACGTGGGTGATTCACCACACCTTTCACTTCTCGTCGGAGAAGAAGACGATGGGCGTGCTGGTAGAGGAGCCCGAGACGGCGCGAATCTGGTTCGTGGTGAAGGGCGCCGATGATCGCGTGCTAGCCATGGCGAGCGGAGGGGCTGCGGGTGTGGGTGGGGACGGCGAGGACGGCGAAGAAGGGACAACCACGCGGCCGCTCAACGCGGAGTGCGCCGCCAAGCTGGCCTTCTACGCCCACCGCGGCCTGCGCACGCTGCTTGTCGGACGGAAAGAAATCTCACGCGAGCAGCTGGCGCGGTTTCTGCGCGCGATGGAGGAGGCGAATTGCCTCACCGAGGGCCGCCAGGCGCGGCTGGATGCGCTGCGTAACGAGATGGAAGCCGGGGTTGAGGTGCTGGGCATCACCGCGATTGAGGACAAGCTGCAGGAAGACGTGCAGGAGACGATCAGCGACATGCTCATCGCGGGCATCAAGGTGTGGATGCTGACGGGGGACAAGATGGAGACAGCACAGCAGATTGGTCTCTCGTGCGGCCTCTACCACACCGGTGACCGCGTCATTTGCATTGGCGAGGCCGGTAGGTCTCCTGCGAGCAGTGGCGATCGCCATTCGCAGCACACAGCACCACCACCACCATCGGCGCAGGATTGGCGTCGCGACTTGCTGGACTTTCCTCTAGATGTGCTCCCACCTGTCGCAGACGACAAGGAGGCCGCGCGGCGCGGGTTGTGGCGACGGACGAGTGAGGCTTTTACCAAAGCGGCGGCGCGTGCCTGCGGCAAGGAACTCGAGACGCGCGTGCTGCGTTTTGACGCCTCCGATGTGACGCAGATGTCCAACGTCCGCTTGCTTGAGTTGCAGCACGATGAGGAGGGCGTCGACAGCGCGAACAGCCACGAGCATGGAGACAGTAGTAGCCACAACAACAATCGTCATGCGGGTAGCACGTCGCGCAGCTACTCGCCGGGCCCACTTCAAGGGAGCAGCAGCGGTACGGGGGAATCGCGGCGGCCTGCGGTGCTCATCGTGCAGGGCGGTGCCGTGTTAGAGGCCATCCTGCAAGACCCAGCGCTGCGAGAGCGCTTCGCCGCCGTCTCGAGGCGCTGCCGCAGTGTCATCTGCGCCCGCACCACGCCAAGCCAGAAGGCCGCCATCACACACTTCGTGCGTTGTCGCGGTTTTATGACGCTCTCCGTCGGTGACGGCGGCAACGATGTGGCGATGCTGCAGGAGGCCCACGTCGGGGTTGGCATCGCTGGCAAAGAGGGCCAGCAGGCTGCGCGTGCGGCTGACTTCTCCATTACTCAGTTCTCCGACCTGCGTGCCCTGCTCTTCGTGCACGGACAGCAGGCGTACGCCCGCACCGCCTACGTGATCAAGTACAGCTTTTACAAGTCCATGCTGATTTCTTTCATCCAGCTCGCGTACAACGTCGTTGGCACCCACGCGTCGGGTGGCACGTTCTGGAACAGTTTCTCCCTCACCATGTGGAACGGCTTCTACACGCTGCCGCAGACAATTTTTTACTGCTTTGACCGCTGTGCCCCGCGGGTGGTGCTGGAGCGCAACCCGTACCTGTACAAGATGACGCGACACGCCGTCGACATTGATCCGGTGGAGTTTTTCGTTTCCTTTGTGCTGCGCGGGGTGCTGCAGTCGGTTGGGCTGCTGTGGTTGTGCACGCGCATCTACGGCGCGGGCTTCGCGTTTGCCGGCACGGGCGGGACGGCGTCGAACGACGTCGCCTTCAGCGTGGCCTACAGCGCGCTGATGCTCTCGCAGCTCTTCACTGTGTGGTGGGAGTCGCACTCGATAACGCCCCTAAATCTGCTCATGCTGATCGGGATGCCGGCTTTCTACGTCTACTCCACCCTTGTCTACAGCGACCGTCCTGCGTTGCAGTACCACGGCGTCTTTCGCAAGTCGCTCGATAACGTGGGCATTCTCGCCGCAATTGGCGTGGCGGCTGCGCTGGTGGTGCCCAGCCTCATCTACTTCACTGTCCTGGCGATACGCCACCCAAACCCACGCGACACGCTACGGCGGGCTGAGGTGAAACGTCAGCGCTATTTTCTGGGTGGCAAGGAGCACCGCCGCGCGCAGTCGGTGTGGGTGCGGTGGTTCCACGCCGTGCCGGAGGTGCCGTCCATCGCGTGCAGCCGTGCGGCGGCAGCCCTGCACGGCGAGGCGGAGGTACGCGACGATCTTATCTGAGACGCTTCGATAGAACCCTCGAGCAAGTACGGTAAATGATGGATGTTGGGAAGAGTTTGACATAATTGTGCGTTATGGTTTGTGTCAGTTTTGCGGATGTTATTGTGTCGTACAGTGCTTGCCGATTTCGCACAGCAATTCATGATACTGTGTTGTACTCTATTGCATTTCGTTTCGGTTGTTTTTGTTGTTTCTTTTGTGTTTTTTTTTTTTGCTTCTCTGTGTGCTTCTCTTTGCAAATCTTATTTTTTTCCCCTCATTTTTTCCACTCTTTAACATGTTCTGGTTGCGTTACTCCAACGAAAGTCAAGTTTCAAATGCAATGTAAAAGGAAACCCGTGCTGTTAAATTACTCAATACAGGCTTGCGTGGTGTTTCAGTGAGAAAATGGTCTGGCGGGACGGTAAGAAGAGTCTTGCTTTCTAACATTCCAATAAAAGGTTCATTTTGTTGTGTAAGGAGTTTACGGTTCTGTCAAATTCCTTCTGAATTTCAGAAACAAAAACAATGAACTTTTGCAATGGGGGTTTTCAAAAAGTGCATTTAGTTGACGCTCTCGGATAAAACTTGAATTCCACTTTTTGTCTCTGTCTCTATCTTTCTTCTTGCATCTTGCTATCCTCTTACGCAATACTGTCTTCCTTATTCTGGTAGAAATAGTACCTCAATCAAGGTAAATTATTTTTTTTTCTTTGTCGTCGTAGATTTTTACGAGACGCATATTGTCCTTACATCCCTGCTGTGATTTATACGTGTGGGTTAAAAAAAGAAAACTAAGACTCAAAACTTCCTCAGCACTATAAAACCCAAATCAAAGATCTACGAGATGTCTCGCTGTGGTACGTGCAATGTGGCGCTGGACAACGCCGAAGCGCTGCGCAGCCACTACGGCTCGGAGTTCCACCTCACCAACGTGCGCCGTCGCGTGGAGGGGCTGCGGCCGCTGACGCAGCAGGAGCAGCGCCACGCCCAGAGCGAGGTCGAAGGCGCCGGTCTGGATGAGAACGGAGCCCCGGTGTACTCGTGCACCCTGTGCAAGAAGACTTTTCGCTCGGTGCAGACACTGCAGACCCACATCCGCTCCACCGCCCACCTCATGCGCAAGGAGCAGCGCATCATCGCACGCGACTCCGAGGCAGCAAGTATGCTGACGTCGACGTCCCTCGGCAGTGCCGCGATGGGCCTGCACCGCCGCCACAACGCCAAGAAGAGCGCGGCGCGGAAGGAGGAGGCGGCGAAGGGGAAGAAGGCGGCCCCGAAGGTGGGGCTGGAGGAGCGAGAGGAGGACACAAGCGAGGTGCGGTGCATGTTCTGCGGCCTCCTCTCGGCAGATGTGGAGGCCAACGTGCAACACCTCGACCGCGTGCACCACTTTACCATTCCGATGGCGGCGCACTGCAAGGACGTCGCGGCCCTGCTGGGCTACCTGGCACGTAAGATCAACGGCCTTATGTGCATCGTGTGCAACGAGCGCACGCGCTCCTTCGCCTCGCTGGAGGCGCTGCGTGACCACATGCGGGAGTCCAACCACGAGCGCCTCATTCTCAGCCCTGAGTACCAGGAATTCTACAACGTGGCGCTCGCCAGCCCTGAGGGTTTGGACCCGGTCCAGCTGGACGGCGTGCGTGGCGATGAGCTGGTGCTCGGCGGCGAGAAGGCGAAGGGCAAGACGCGTGTGGTGCTGAAGCGCGAGGGTGAGGTGCCACGCGCCCGCCCGCGTGAGACGGAAGCGCAAAACGAGCAGCGCAAGGCCATCTTGGCCGCTGAGCAGGAGACGCGTCTCATCGCGAAGCAGGAGCAGAAGGAGATGATGATGGCGCAGAACCAGGAGGCGGCGTGGGTGGCGACGCGTAGCGGCAACGCACGGCACGAAAAGGATCTCGTGGTCAGCTTGCGTTCGAACAAGCTGCATCCGAAGGGCTATGATGGTAACATGATGTTCAGTTAGAGTGCCAGCGTACGGTGCGGTGACGTGTGGGTTGAAACGAGGCTTGATTTTAATGGAAACACAGAATCAAGTTGCTTGATGTTTTTGTCGTGATTTTTCACAATTTTGATGTGACGTCCTGCACCATGTTGCGAAAAGATTTTTCTTCCTTTGCGTCTATTTTATCTCTGCCTGTTGAGGTTTCTTTTTCTGCGCTTGACACATGTCCTTATGCTTAATTTGTGTATTGGTCCTTTTTTTCTCTCCATTTTTTTGGTGTTATTGACATTAATAAGCTTTAATGCACCATCTATTCCGCGTAAGATGAACTAACACGCTTTAACAA
>MDUD01006665.1:0-10349 GCA_002216565.1 Crithidia mellificae | reverse complement strand
GCTGTGTTAAACAAGCAGTCCTTTTTGTACCATACCCACGCAGATACAGACACACACCATATAAACACGCTGATACTCTACCTTTTTTTGATATTCATTCCAGAAGTAACCTATTGTTCTGTTTTACCTCCTTCTCTCTCTTTCTTCTGTGTAATTTTCTTTATTGTTTCTTCACTGTTCTTCTTTTTTTTTTTGCTTTGCATTACGTGGTAGAAAGGAAGGAAACGCTACTTTCACGGTTGCGCACTCGTTCCTTTTTGCTCATTCTTTTTCCTTGCTGTGTACGACACAATAATTGAGTCTCTGTTCTTTTCCTTTTTCCTCCTTTCTTTCTCAGAGTGGTTAACCTCCTCTAAAAGACGAGAGACCATTTGCACGAAAAGGCTCTGAAAAAGACAGAAAAGAACTGATATATATATATTGTCAACTACTTTCCCTTTTTTTCTTTTGTGTGTTCCCGTGTGCACCTTAATTGTCCTATCGATTCGTTAAAAGTGACCTTGCTCCCTTGTTTTGATCTGTTGGTATTCCTGTTTTCTTTGACCTTTTTGTTTGGTAAAACACTTGCTTTTCAGCCCCACCCTGTAAACTCTTCATTTTTTTTTTCAGTCTAAATATATTGCCCAGTTCTTTTTTTGTTCTCTTCAGTTACATTAGTTTTTTTTTTGTGGTTGCACTATACATATATTGTCTTTTCTTCCTATCTTGTTGTGTGGAGCACCAACAACAACAAGAAGGCACACACACACACGCCTGCCTAAATTTGCTAGAGAGACGTTGTAGAGTTATATAATTCGGTTCTCTTCTACTGGTCCCTTAGGTTTTTGTTCCTTTTTCAGGCAATTGCCGTGGTGACGTTGTTGTGGTCTTCAACAAGTTTGTGGTCGGAAAACATTTATTCCTGTCCATCAGCTTGTACGGCGCGCGCATCGATTTTGGACGATAAAGTAACGAAACAACTCCAGATTATCGGCGGTGCCTCTTTCATTATTATTACCCTTTTTTCCTGTTTGTGTGGCGCGTTGTAAAACGTGCAATCACACCTTAACCTACACAATACATAAGACACCGAAAATAAAAAAAATCGTTTACGTTTTGCTTCTTAACAATTTATTATATATTTTTTTTATTTATAAGCAGAGAAACATTTTTTTCCCACTGTTGTTCTAAGCTCGCCCATAATTCTCACTGCTTTTTTCTCTAAAATTATTTCAATTATAATTATTATTATTCAAACTAGACAACCAAAAGATGGCGTCCACTAATCAAGGCATCGACATGATCATCCGCAAGATCACCGCGGAGCAGGCAGTCGAGATGACGCCGCAGCTTTGGGCACGACTGAAGAGCCTCCCGCCAGAGGATATGCTGCCGCAGAGCAAATACATTGAAATTCTGCGCTACACGGCTCGCCGCATCTTAGTCAAGATCGAGGAGGCCGGCTTCAACTCCGAGACGTGGAAGTCGTACACGGACTTTTTCACGCAGGCCATTGTCGCTTACGGTACCGCCGACATGCAGTCATACCTCCGCATCATCGAGCGGCTTCTCTCCGCCGTGCTCGGCTTCCCCTCCAAGGCGCAGCCGCTGCTGAAGGAGTACCTCAACTGCGCCGTCTCCCAGAGCACGCAGCGCAACGCAGAGCTGGCCATCTACTTGGCGAAACACCCCACCGGCGACCTTCCGCAGCTAGAGCGGCAGCCGGACCTTGAGTACGACGACAACTTCGTGGCCGTCATCGAGGCAAAGCCGGTGTCCGAGGCGATGAAGATTTTAGAGAAGCTGCCGAGCCAGCTCAGCTTTGCGCACCGCCACGCCATCATGCATTTGAAGCTGTGCAACCCGCTGCCGATCCCCGGCTGCGCCTACGTCTCGACCGGTTACTGCTGCGATACGTGCCATCTGCGAGGTATCCGCGTGGGCTTCCAGGCGATGCTGTACGATGAGGAGGACGGTGACGCAGGCCCTGCCACGAGTGTGCGCAGCGACGCGCAGATCAGCAAGAAAAAGACGTACGGCTTCGACATCTGCATGGCCTGCGCCGTCACCTTTTATGCCCAGCAGCGCGAGCTTCTCTTCGGCCTGCTGCGCTCGCCGCACAAGTCGTACAGCTTCGGCCACGCCGCAGGGGTGCACATCACGCAGGCTCGCTACCACTCCCGCCGCCGCGCGGTCAGCTCGACGAGCAGCTCGCCGTCGTACCCCCTCAGCCGCCAACACTCCCTCACTGAGCAGCGACTGCGTCCCACCGCCCTCTCCGCCACCGCCACCGCGCAGGAGCGGCGCCTCTCCGGCCAGTCCTGCCAGTCCACCTCCCCGTCCGGCTCCCCATCGAAGCTGCCGGCGGGTGACTTTGGCATCCACGTGGCGGCGTCAAATTCCTCGTCCTGCGGCAGCTCCGCCGCCTCCACCGACAGCGCGGGGGAAAAGAACGGGGCAGCGAGTCCCGTGCCGGCCGTTGCCGCCGCCGCTGCCGCCGCCGCTTCCGCAAGTCCGCCGAGCGGCGCGACGTCGCCGATGGACAAGGCGAAGCAGCCGCCTCCTGTGCGGCCGCCCAGCCGACGCATCAGCAGCGGCCGCGGCATTCCCATACCCCCCGCCACGCGGTGCGCCACCGAGGACGTGATGTGCGTCTCACTGAGTGTGACGATCGCCCCTTACGGTGCACGCCCCATCGCCTGGGTGCTGAGCCGTGCGGAGAAGTTTGTGCACCTGAACACGATGGAGGAGGTGCTGGGGAAGCGCATCGGTCCGGCTTCGCAGTGGCGGTCGCAGGTAAAGATTGAGGCGGCCAGCGCGCAGCGGCGGCGTCGCGCGAGTGCGGCGGCGCAGGCGGCCGACGGGCAGTTCGCCGCTCGCGTCAGCGCGTCCTCTTTTCAAGGTGGTGGTGGCAGCAGCGGTGCTGTGGCCACGCCCTCGCGCGACATCGTCGCGACGCCGGCCTCCTCGCCGACTTCCTCGCCTCCGCTGCGGCAGCGGCCAGCCGGTGATTCCCCGCGCGACTTGATGGAGACGATGTCGCCTCTGCAGGCGAGGGAGGCGCTACAGCGAAGCAACAGCAACAGCTACAATCAGAGTCAGCAGCAGGGCAGTGGGCAGCACGCGTGCGCGGGAAGCTCGGAGGGTGGCGATGAGGAGATGTGTGCGATCTGCCTCTGCCCGTTTGAGGGGGAGGAGCCGGTGATCGAGACAAAGTGTCACCACTGGTTCCACGTGACGTGCATCGAGGAATTCACCCGCATCGCCGAGGACGTCTGCCCGCTCTGCCGCGCTGAGCACGCGCTCCCCGACATGTCCCGCGCGACTACGCTCAAGAACAACGCTTTCAAGATTGTCGTGGAGTTAACGGAGGAGCAGCGTGAGCTGCCGTACGTGGACGTGTGCGTCGGCTCCGTTGTGACGCGAGACGGCAATTACCGCAACGCCACGAGTATCGCCGCAGCGCAGTGCGTGCGGGTTTATCCTAACCAACTCCGCGGCTACCAAGTCAAGTCGCCCGTCAAGGCAACTGTAGCCGCTTTTCGGACAAAAGCGTAGCGCTGTTTTTTTTTGAGTTGTTTCCATCTGCCTTAGTCTTTGTTCTTCTGTACGTCTTTCTCTTTTTTTTTTTCCAAGCGGCTTCGGCGACAAACATGGTGCTACATTGAAGCCGAATGTGCCTTTTTTTTTTTGCGCGTCCCTGTTTTTCCTGTATAATCTAATTTTGTTATCTTTATTTATCTCTCGCTGCGTATTGAACTGTTATTCCTCTCCCCTCGGTTTACTGCAATGTACCATTTGTTCCTCTAATCAATTCATTTTGTTTTTCCTGCGTACAGCAGGTTGTTTTTTTTTCAGTTTGTCTCTTCTCGCTTTTCGGATCTATATATTGCATCTTACCTTCTTTTTCCCACTTTTTTTACTTTCAGTGTGTGTATTGTTTTCGTCACAAAACAGTGTGCGGCTTGGTGGTGCGGTGCTTTCCGTGAGAAGAGGAGTAATCGCTTATTTGGCTTAAGAAACATCTCTTTGTAGTTTTCTCCTCCCTATCTCGCTTTTGTGCCTCAAACCACAATTCCTTTTTGCTTTGTTTCTAGCTCGCAGGAACGGGGTGGCACGAAAAAGTCATTAAGACAAGTTTTGTAGTCTTTCGTACCTCTCTTTTCTTCCCGCTCCTCTTTTTGTATACGTATGCCATTCACTGTGTCGCCGCGTGTGACACTGCCCATCATCAAAGTTGTTTGTTACTCAATACTAAGTTTCGTTTCTTTAACTCACAAAGCTCCTCTTTTCCTATGTTTTCAGTGCTGGACGCGATGAGAGCAAAAGCATTTATTTTCTCTTTTTCTTCAACTACGTGTTTAACTTGTTGTCCTCATTTCAATTTGTTCCTTTTTTCCGTTTTCATTAAGAATAATATTTACCCAAATTACAAAACAAGATTTTTAGACATTCTTAATCGAGCAAAATGCTTGCTTCTCATGTTTCATTATTTAGTGTACGCACCTTGTTTCGTTCTTTTTTTTTTCTTCTTTGTGGAGCAAAGCATTATTTGCATGATTTCACAGTCTATTCCTCAGCTTTTTTTTTCTCTTTTTTTTGACTTTACCCGTGTCTCTTGACATCCCCTCAAGTTCCATATTTTTACATTGCTCTTACCCTATCTTTCTGTTACTTGAAATAGTTATTATTGTGCTCTCTTTTCTCTCTTTTTGTTACTTTCCCTGGTTCTTGCAACGCGTGGCGTATTTTGTAAGCGGTAAGTGCTAAAGGTTGTTAGTGAACCAGTTTTGCATCATCTCTCTTTCTCTCTCTCTTTCCCYTTTTCCCTGGGTACCCACACTATCTCTCTTCGTCCTCACTTTTCTTTTTCTCTTTCTATTTCCTTACCTGACCCCTTCACGTTACCTTTTTTTTCTTTTTATTCTTGTCCTTCCGCGCGCCTCTCTCTCTCAATTAGTGTCTAGGCTGGGTCTAAGCATCACCGTTACCTCTGCACAAATCTTTTGCATTCTTTACTGTAGACTGCTGCTGTGTTGGTTGCGCCGTGTGCTGGTTCTTTCAAATAAGAATACACACATTGATGCACTCACACACGCGCAACAACGCGGAGGCAACGTGTGAGCTGCATCATTCACATTTATCTCTCCACTTTAAAAAGTGGGCTTTGTTTTTTAGTACTATATGGCTTGATTTTGCTCTCGTTTCAGAGCTTTTATGAAAGCTGAGAACAAACAGTCGCACTTTTTTTTTGTATTCCACTCTGTGTTAAATTTAACAACACTTTCTGTTACAGGCATTTTCGTACCTTAAAGTTATTCGTTTCTCTGTTGTTCCACTTCTTGATCTAACCGGTTTTATTTTTCAGTCATTCTTCTTTTCTCTTTCTCTCCGCGGCTCTTCCTGTTCCCCTCTTTTTTTGTTTACCTCTTCTGTACCACGAGCCCCACGATTTGCTTGTTTTCCTATGACTTATCTTGAAGACTGTCAAGCGGCTTTTTTTCAGCATTTTTGTTTTGATATTAAAATTTAATCCTTTTGTTTTCACGTTTTATTTTTTTTTTTTTGCTTTCCGTTGGAGCTGCCTACTTGCACGCTTCTGACCCAGCACATCCAATAAGCGTTTCGCGATGTCTAGCACGAGAACTTTTTCTCTTCATAGTGTTATTCCTCTTTCCCTTTTGGGATTTCTCCATCTCATCTTCCTACTTGTTGCGGAGCATTGAAGCCTACTCGCTGACTTTCTTCTTCCTGTGTTTTGATTTTCGGTGTGTTTCTTCTGCTTCTTCTCGTCCTTCTTTCTATCCATTATCCATCTTCCTCTTTGTTAAAAAAAAGGGTGGTGGTGTAGAGGTGCTTTTCTCGGTGCCACCATTGATTTGTCCTTTGCTACGTGATGTGAAACTGAAAGCAAGTAGTTTAGACATTACTCACTATGATTTTGGTTCTTGTCTTCTTCTTCGTCAGTACTTTCCTTCTTTTCTATTTTCTCTATTCACTATTGGCTGGTTTGTGCAGATGCAGTGCTGCTTTTTCAAAGCACAGTTATTGTAATTCCCCTCCCTGTCCTCCCGCGTGGTAGTGCCACACACTGTTTTAGCTATTTTCTTTTATATTTCTGCTTGTTTGACTCTGACAGTGCGGCAACTCTTCCAAGACCCAATTAACGCGTCTTCGTTGCATTTTTTTTGTCCTCTTGCAAGCCCTCTTTCAGGTTATTGTAAGCTCTTGCACCTTGGATTGGTATGCGCAGCGTAGGTGAGGCAACAAAAAGCTAACATATATAACTGTTTTCTTTTTCTTTTCTGACTCTTCCTAGATCGCTTTATCTTTCTCGAAGGCCTCCTTTTTGTTATTACTCCGCCACGGTATATTTTCTGTTTTGCTGGTGTTGTTTCGTGCAACGTAAACAGGATTGCTTGTTCTGATACCTCCTGCTTCTTCCTTTCAACACTGTATGCAGTGAGAATGAAAAAAGGCCTACTGTTCTTATTCGACATTTTAAGCAGACACACACACACACTTAAAAAACAAAAAAAAATAATCACCACGATGACAACTTCATTTACTTTCAGATTGGTCCATTATTTATCATTGCTTTCTTTTCTTAATTTTTTTTTTTGTAGACTAAGATGTGCCTTTTTTTTGTATTTTCTTTCTTGTTTGATACTGATGAGCAGCTCTTGACGAAGAGCAGATTGCTGAACGCAACACCACAATAAAAAAAAAACCTTTTTTTCCAAAAAAAAAAACCAAGGTCTAAGAGAAAAAAGCAAAGTGGGTCACGACCACATAAAATTCTAAGTAGTGAAGACAGACACGTGAGTTTTCAGGGCGACAGTAGTGCCCAGATCTTGCATTTCCATTCAAGTTGCGCGGCGCATCGCTTCATTTTTTTAATCAATTTTGAAGTAAGAGAACTGCTCACGTTAAAAAAGAATTTGCTCTTTAACCTCTAGCAACGAGTGTTCACACTGTACAGAATTTGATAGCTTCTCATTTTCGTTTCTTTATTCTCCTTTCTCTCAACTTTCTTATTTGTTAACCTCCTTTCATTTTTTTCCTGTTTTCTATAAGGTAAAGAAGCAGAACAAGACTCAAAAAAAACAACAAGGTGAGTCAAACACAGACTTAAACACGCGCAATAGGCTCTGTGTTGACGGGCAACGCCCTGCGAAGGCTGCTCATGCACGCCGACGACGATTTCCTCTCCGCCCTGTCCTTCCACGATGACGCACCGTCCCCCATCGCGGCGACGTCCCAGCCACGCCGCCTTGCAAGTCCCTCACCTCTGCGTGGGCCTTCAGAATCTACTCCCACCTTGTACAGCATGCTGAGCGACACCGCCGGTGGCTTTTACCCGGCCGCGTACCCGTCTGGCTTTTACAGCGCTATCACCGGGGCAGGCGGGCAGAGGACCACAAGTGCCTCCTTAAGCAACGCAGCTGCATCGGAAACTGCGAATGCTGGTGGCGGGTACGGGTACGGCGCGTGGCGGGCGCGGCACACTGCGGGACACGGGGACCCTGCGCATGACACTTCTAAGAGTAACAGCTCCACCACCAAAACAACGGCTGCTGCATCCGCCGCAGCGACGACGGCGGCGTCGGCGGTGGCGGCAGCGGAGAAGCAGCGGCAGGTGCTCAAGATGGAGATGGAGCTGGCAGAGGAGCAGCGGCGGCGGTTGGAGGCCCGCATGTCCTCTGCGTCCTCCTCGCGGCCGTCCTCGACGCAGCGCGTGAGCCCGGAGGCGGTGACGGCAGACGTAATGCCAACGGCAGCGGAGGCGACGCATCGTGTTGTGGCTGCGTCTTCTGTTCAAGGTGATGCTGTGGTGAAAGCAGTGGACGAAGCGAGAGAGCCGTCGGCGATGGAGAAGCGCGAGCTTTTTGCCGGGGAAAGCCGCTCGCGAGACGGAGAGTCGTCTGCGCGCGAAGTGTCGTCTGCAGCTGCGGCATCCGCAGAGGCCGCGCCGCCACCGTGTTCCCCATCTCCCCCCTCTGCACACGCCCAGACGCGTGCGCTGATGACGGAGGCGGATACGGAAGTGAGCCCGATGCAGCCGTCGCTTTCGCCATCGCTCGAACCACCGCAAGCGCGAGCGGCCGCTAACCCTCAGACTGCGTATACTCGCACAACGACCACCCTACGAGGATTGCTTTTGAGTCATCAGGGCACTAGCGACGAGGCGTTTTCGCAACACTATTCGCCTCCCCCCTCGCCTGTGCGTGTTCCGTTGGAAGCGTGCAGCTCCAGAGAACAACAAGGGCGTGCTCTGCCGCTTGAAGCAGCAGCTGTTGCAGCTTCACCTCCCTCCTTCAGCGCTACGACAGCTTCCGCGCCGCTGCCATCGGCGTTGCCACCAGCCACCGTGCGTCGATCTGTGGATCCAGAAGCGGAGGGCAGTCCTGCCAAGCCACAGCGTGAGCGGCAAGAGCCGTCGTCCACGCGACGGTCACCCAGACGAGGCCTGAGCGCGTCGCCGTCAAGAAACACAGATGGGCGAGCGACAAGAGTCACAGTCTCACCCACAACAAACACCGCGGCGTCGCGTGCAAAAGCTTCTCCGCGAAGAGCCGCCGCCTCTGCGAGAGACACGGCGCTGCGGATGGCAGAGGAGGAAGAAACGGAGGAAGAGGAGGAGCGACTCTACGCGGCGTACCAGCGGAAGCTCGCCCGCATCCAGCAGGCGCTGCGCACCTCGACTGTCACTTCCACATTTGGTAGCACAGCCTCTGTGGAGGCGCGAATTGCCTATCAGCAGCGTCGGCACCTCTCTACGCCTGGCGCGTATCAACCTCTAGCGAGGGTCGACGACGCACAACAGCTGCCGGTGCCATTGCAGAGGTCAAACTCGTATTTGTCAACCCCACATAGCTTTGACCCTTACAATTCACGGGAGCAAGGAGAACACGTGCAGCATTCGCAGCTGCCGACACCACTCGTACGGCGCGCGCCATCGCACGGCACCACCGCAAATTTTGACGTTGCGGGTCCGTGGCCGGATTGCTTCAGCAGCAACGACAATCGCGGTGGTGCCCCGCCGCCACAGCTGCGCTGGCACCTCGCCCAGAGCGGAAACGTTGTGCTTTCACCGGATGGCTTTGTGTGCCGCGCAGACGCGACGGATGCGCTTCGTCTCATCGAGGACGAGTACGCGGAGCGCCTGAATGAAGTTTTGCCGCGGCTTGTCATTCCATTCTACGCGATGGGCAACCTTGGTGTCACGCATGGCTCCATATTCTTCTCTTTCCGCTGGGACTCTCCGACTGTGAATGAAGAGCGGCGGCGGAAGGGACAGCGGCAGCAGCAGCAGCAGCAGCAGCAGCACCGCGCGACAGCGCAAGACAGATACATGGGAGCTGATGCGTTCTCCACGACGTCGCGTCCCCCGACGCTGGCGTTCGGCTTTGCCACGCAGGCCTTCACCGGCTACGGCACCGAGGCGCCTGCCTTTCTTTACCTTTCATCCGGTGCTATTGCGCAGGGGCTGCAAGGGCCGACGACGCGCCTCGCTGCGGAGCGGCCGTACGGCGCGCCCTTCACGCCTGGACTGGAGCTTGGCGCGCGGCTTGACCTGACAAGAGGTGAGTTGGAATTTTACGTGGAGTCGGTATCGATGGGCGTGGCGTTTTGCTTCTGCCCCGCGCGGCACCCCGCGGCTCTTTTTCCCGTGGTCGTCTTCTCCACCGAGGGCGATGTTGCGGAGCTTCTCTATTCGACCTCACAACGCTCAACAGTAAATGCTTCGTGCGGTTTGAAGTGAACTGTACCATTCATCTTGGTCTTTTTAACGGCGTAGATGTTTATGAAGAACACTGCACCAGGCCAACCGTCAATCGTTTCTGTTGAAGTGTCGACCGTTTTTTTTTTTCACCTTTTCGCTCGACCTGTAACACTAGATTTTTTTTTTATCTTGCATTTGTTTTACTTAGAATCCCCCTGTCACTCCGCTAATAGAATTGAGAAAAGAGAATGTCCACAAAGTTGAACATTTCTGATTTGTCAAGGAAACTGTGTTCTGCACCAATCAAGCAATGAGAAAGGAAGAAAGGTGGAGAAGGACGACTTTCAAGCCTCATGAGAAGTTTTCTAAAGCCGAACTTATTTTAAATGCTGAAAAGTATTGGATTTGAATTTTCTCCTAAATCTTTCTTAATTTCCTACTCTCTAGATTTTTTAAATCGGGTGTTTTTCTTCTAATTTATCAATTGAGCAGCGCGGTGCAAAAAGAAACAAACAAGCAAGCAAATAGATAGAATCAAGCGTGAGTCCCGCTTTGTGCTTAGAATCTCTCGAAGATCATACAAACAATTTTTTTTTTTCTGTGAAGTCAACTTAACGCATGCAGAGTTGGTGCTCACTGTAAT
>MDUD01006664.1:0-14379 GCA_002216565.1 Crithidia mellificae | reverse complement strand
TTGTCAGTAGTCCATCACGACATACGCACGCTACCCACAAAGCGCCTTTCCGTCCGTGTTCATCGTTCCTACCGAATTTACATATTGTGACACTTTAACGCATATATACATACATCTACGCCAACGCATATTTACACCGTCTTATACGACAGTAAAGTGCAACCAAACCTACAGTTTCCAAGTCCTGTTCTTTTTTTTTTTCCAACTAACAACTGTTTTACTTTGATACTCTTTTCTCATTACATACTTTATAGACTTTTACGGATATTGCTTCCTTTCAGATTGTGTTTTAAGAGGCGTCTCGTGCTCATTCTATTCAACGAGCTTAGTTGTCCCCTTTTCCCGACACCACCAACCTTTCCTTCCAATCATGACGACAACAGGTGGCGGGTCTGCTGTCGGGTCAAGCAGCGCCTTCGACCTCGACGAGATGATCAATTACGTGATTCAGTGCAAACCCCTCAGTGAGCAGCAGGTGGCGCGGCTGTGCGAGAAGGTGAAGGAGGTTCTGGAAAAGGAGAACAACGTTCACGCCGTCCGTGCCCCTGTTACCGTCTGTGGCGACGTTCACGGGCAGTTTCACGACTTGCTCGAGCTCTTCAAGATTGGCGGTCTGCCGCCGGACACAAACTACCTCTTCATGGGCGACTACGTCGACCGCGGCTACTACAGCGTGGAGACGGTGACGCTGCTGCTGCTGTACAAACTGCGCTACCCGCAGCGCCTGCACCTGCTGCGCGGCAACCACGAGTCGCGTCAGATTACGCAGGTGTACGGCTTCTACGACGAGTGCATCCGCAAGTACGGCAGCGCCAACGTCTGGACCATCTTCACCGACCTCTTCGACTACCTGCCGCTGACGGCGCTGGTGGAGAATGACATCTTCTGCCTGCACGGCGGCCTCTCGCCCACCGTGGACACCTTCAGCCACATCCGCAACCTCGACCGTGTGCAGGAGGTGCCGCATGAGGGTCCGATGTGCGACCTGCTCTGGTCCGACCCGGACGACCGCGATGGCTGGGGTGTGAGTCCCCGCGGTGCCGGGTTCACTTTCGGCCAGGGCGTGACGGAGGGCTTCTGCCACAATAACAAGATCAAGACCATTGCACGTGCGCATCAGCTCGTCATGGACGGCTACAGCTGGACGCACCAGGACCAGCTAGTAACCATCTTCAGCGCGCCGAACTACTGCTACCGCTGCGGCAACCTGGCGGGCCTATTGGAGTTGGACGAGCACATGAACAAGTGCTTTTTCCAGTTCGACCCGGCTCCGCGCCGTGGTGAGGCGCAGGTGTCGAAGAAGACGCCGGATTACTTTCTTTAAAGCCGACGCGGATTCCAGCCTGCCATTTCTTTGTTCTACTTTGCAAGCATTTGCGTCTCCAAACACACTTGTTGGTACAACTTACCTTTCGCACTAGCGGCTGAGTGACTAAGCATTGACGTCTCTCTTCACTTCCCTCTCTGCACTTATTCTTCTACCTTTTTTCTGGTGAAGGGAGTTGTAGGGCTTACCCATAAGACGCCAAGCCAAAGTCGAAACTTTCTTGGAATAAAAAAGAAAAGAGGCTTCGGCTAGGGTTTCTTTACAAGCTTTGAGCACCAAGTGGATGTGAATGGTGGTGCAGAGGTGTGTTTGTGTATGCATGACTCTGTAGTTCTGCTTTGTTGTGGCATTTTTGTTCTTCGAGTCTGCATAGTTTGTTTCATTTTCTCTTCTGTTTCTTTTTTTTTGTTTTGTTTTTACTTTTGAAAGAATATTTTTTGTTGCGAGCCGCTCAATTTGTCTTTTACTTTTCTGCATTATATTCCCTTCTCTTTTTTCCTTTTTTGTTGTTTTTGAAATAGGAAAAGACATTTTTTTTTTTAGATCTCTTTCAAAGCTGAAAGCTATAAATCAGTAATATCTCTATTGCGCTTGACAAAAAAGAACTTCGTCTAAGAGAATGAAAATCGAAAGCTACAATTGTGAATGCCGCACACACAGCGGTCAAAACACTGTTGCATATGTCAGCCGAGAAATGCTAGAGGCTGCAACTCTTTCCGCTCGTGTGACTACGAGTGAGAGAGATGAATGTTAAATTTAAAGTCTGGTGTCAATGCAGACAAATGGCACTCTTGGTCATTGGAAAAGCAGTTGGCATTTCAGTCTTGAGGACGTATGCTATGAGTTTTGCATGTCGCGCCGATGTCTTTCTTGTAGCCGCTCCCTTGTTTCATTTGACTCTTCTCCGCATAACCAATACTTCTACCCGCAATCCATTCTGCCTTGCAACGACGGCGCACTTAAAAGCTGCGACTGAGCTGAAGGCTTGCACTAACACACGTTTAAGCTGCACGCTTGAGTTGTACAAAATTCTCACTTTGTTGTATAACAGGTTCAGCTGCGGAACCTCCACCTCTTTCTATCTCTCCCAAGAAATACTTTCCTATTAACACGTGTACGCTTTACTTGTCTCGCACCTACTACAAGTGAACGAGTGTGCCTTATCTTCCAGTTTTATTCCTAGTACGTTTCACAATGATCATTCCTGTGCGCTGTTACTCCTGTGGCAAGGTGGTGGGCAACCTGTACGAGCAGTACCAGCTGTTGCTGGACCAAGACTACACCGAAGCGGAGGCTCTAGATGCGCTGCACCTAGAGCGCTACTGCTGCCGTCGCATGATTCTTTCCCACATTGACCTCATAGACGACCTTATTCCGTACAGCGTGCCAGTGACGGGGACCATGCAGATGATGGGTCCCCTGCAGACCTCCACGCCGCACCGCCGTTAAACGCGTGCGCCTGGGTTGCAACAAAGAAAGAGGCAAGAACGAAAAAAAGACTGAAACAGAGAATGGCAAGTGACAAGGACGCTAACTGAAGCTTTTTAAAAAAGCGGAAGGAGATACACTGTGTTTTTCCTTTGTAGTACGCTCTTCTTCTTTTTTTGACCCTGATTTGACGCGCCGCTTTTTTTGCTTCTTCTCACCTCAAACTTTTGCTGTAGCGTGCAGCAGTTTTACTAATAATTTTTTTCGCGATTAATTTTTTTTCATGAGATTTTAATGATTAAATTGAGGTTTGTTTTTGTCGCTTTTCTCGATGCTCTCTTTTCCCGCTTCAGGTTTTTCTGTAGTATTAACACTATGAGTGTCTTGTACTGCTGCTGAAGTGAGCGAAGGAAAAAAATAAAGGTATACTTGGCAACTTTTGCTGCACTGCGTTTCCCTAATATACTTTTTTAAAGGAATTCTCACAATGGTCGGTGACAATCATACAAATTCTTCTTTTCTTTTTTCTTTATTGTTCTTTCGCCACTTTGAGCCGCATTTCGCACTGCCGAGTCGATCAAGGCTCTACACGTCTGTCTCCTCTGTTTATTATAACTAAATTGTGCACAACACAAAGTAGAAGACTAACGACTAGCTATTGAACAAAGTGTGTAGTTGGCATAAAACGCGCAGAAAAGCTGGACTCTTCACCGCCACAATCACTGTGCGGAGCTTCAGGTCAATCATCTCACAAACTAGCGATAAACCGCTTGCTTTTTACAACTCCTGAGAAAATCTTTTCGAGTTTGTGCGTTATGCAATGATCTGCAGTACAGATGCTATTGGAACTGTACAGATTAAACTTTTTTGACAATATAAATCTGACTTCTCTTCCCTTAAAATCCCAATTTTTCTGTCTTGACTTTCGCTTTTCGCACCTCTTCACGCTTTTCATTGTGAAGAAAAGCAGACTACCTTTTTTTTTCACGAGAATTGCTTCCTGCAGGTAAACATTCAGTTTACTTTTGACGCAAAAAAAAAAACCTCACAATATAACCTGTCCGCTGACAGCACCGTTTTGCTGCATTTCAATCTACTCCAAATAACTTAAAAAGTGTTAGAAAATTTCAGGTTCTGAAATAAAACCGAGATTTCGAAATCATCGACACAACGAAGCACACACCTCCGCGCAGATGGGGCCACGCAAGAACAACGCCACCGCCGCCGGCAAGGACGACGGCGCCGCGCTAGGCAAGATGCGCAAGATCAATCCCACCGTGACGAACGCAACAGCCGCCATCAGCGGCACTCATCACAGTGCAGCCAACAGCAAGCAGGGTGGAGCCGCCGGGAATGCGGTAGCCGACCTCGGCTACACTGGCGAGGAGCGGGCGTTTCTCGAGTCCCAGCTGGCCCTCTTTCACTCCAATCGAAGCAACGGCGCGGCTGTCAACGCGAGTAACAATAACAACAACAACAGTCCTGCTGGCGCCAGCGCCTCAGGAACGGACTTCACCGCTATGACGAAGGAGCGTTGGATGGCCGGGCTGCCACTGCTGCTCTCCGCGACAGAAAAGCTGCTGCGGCTGGCCTCGGAGCAGTATCAGATCACGTGCAAGAATCGCGCAGCCGCGGCGGCGGCGCAGCCCACAACTGCGGGCGTTGGCGGGGTCAGCCCCGCTCCGGGTCCGTCGAACACTGCCCACGATAAAGAGGTCAACTTTGCAGAGATGGGCCGGCAGGCTGCGAGTCACGCGACAAACAGCAACATGTCCATTACAGACGGGGTGCTGCCGACGGTGGCGAACCACCTCGCCGCCCCTCGTCCGACCCCCGCCGCGGGGACGGCAGCCCAATTTGCGGAGGAGAACGCGTACATCCTCGCGCAGGCGCAGCAGCTGCAGTGGTATCCGTTTACGTATCAGCGCTGGGTAGAGCTGCTGCTGGACCCCGGAAAGTTTCACACGGCGAAGGACGAGGGCCGGCTGCGCGGGGATGCGATTCAAGCCTCGCTGCGGCGCTGCATCCTTGTGACGTACCCTGCTGTTGAAGGCGGAGATTGCATCTAGGATGGTGTATCGAAGCCCAAGTGTCTCAGTTTTGTTTTTCCACCTCCCTTTTGTGACGATGAAAGGGTGAGATGTGACAAATACGAAAGGTTTTTCAGCATCTCTTTTCTTTTTCTTCCTCATGCTATTGTCAGAGGCCAAGCTGTTCATTATGTGGTTGAGATGCTGCACCCCCATTGCCGGTTAAGGGCTATGGGTTCGTGGAGCAGCAAGCGTTGAGCTTCATTGTCTTATGTGAATACGAAATTGTCGTGCTGCTGCTCTGGTCGAGAAACAAACAGTAAGGGAGATGACAATCTTAGGATGGACATCACGTCTATCAGATGGTGTGATGCCGCTGCTTTTTTTTTCTCCCTTTTCTTTCTTAATACAGGAATTCTTTTATATCTGACGAGAGAGCGGGTTCATGTATAGTGACTGCGCGAGGTGGTGAGAAGAGCCGCTCGTTTCCACTTTCGCGCGTCCGTCGCCTTCATTGTCGAGCTTCATTTTCATTGTAAATGATGGCGTGGCTTCCTTCTCCGACTGAAAATGAAAATACACGGTAACTTGTCACCCTGCCGTGTTGTTGTTTTTAAATTAGAGGAAGGGGAAAAAAAAAACGTTTGCAAGAAGTTGAACTTGCAGAGGTTTACCTAAAGATGTGCTGAAAACAAACTCGCTCCGCTCGCACTCTTCAGCCTGCAAGTTATATTTGCTGCGGCGGCTGTAAGAAAAAGCTGTGCAATAAAATTCTGTGTTGTTTGCCTCTGAATCTTACTTTTATTACGCCCCGTAAGTGGCTGATCACTCATGCAAAAAAAAGGAGGAAAAATTAGCTTATATATTTTGTCCCCTAACTGATGCTTTTTCCTCCTTGTCTCAGCGCTGCTCTCTTTCTTTCCTTCTCTCTCCTGATCTGTTATTGCAAACAGTGCAAAACAAACTTCTTACTTTTCACCCAGTTTACGATTACTACATCGTACCTTAGCTCACCACCGCAGTTTCTGTTGGTGGTTGAGTCGAAAGCTTTTCTGCAACTGACCATTCAAGGAGATCAACAACAACAACAACAAGAAAGTCATAGTAAACAATGGAGCCTCACGTTTTTTGTGGTCCAGAGTTTATCCTTGAGGTCCCAAGCACAAGTGTTCAAGACGTTTTGGAGCGTATTGAGAGTAACTTAGCGGCGCCAAGCGCGAGCAACAGCGGTGTGGTGGAAACCGCACAAGACTTCACTTCGAGCACGAACACTGGTGGCGGTGGTGGTAGCAATGGCGAAAGTAATGGCGCCTCTGGCGGGGCAACAGCAGGCGCCGCCGCTTCAAAAGGGACAGCGGCCGGCTGGACGGTGCAGCAGCGCCTCCTCCTGCGCATTCAAAGTGAAATTTACGACATCTGCACAGCCGAGGTGCGGCGTCAAATCCACGCCCAGCTGGCTCTGCGCGCGTGCGTCGCCAAGGACGTGCGGGCTGCCATGGGAATGGTCTCGCGTCGCATGGCGCACTTCCACCGTGTCCAGCTGCCGGCAGACTACGCGGATGGCGGGCAGGGCGGAGGCAGCGTGCCGCCGTCGCCGAGCGCGGTAGCCTTCGTGGACGCCAAGCCCACGCACACCCTCAACGCAGAGGAGGCATCGTCTATTGCTCAGTCCATTCGCGCCATCACCGCAGCAGACACGCCGACCTCTTCTTCCTCAACGTCCGCAGCCTCCAACCCGATTTACGTTCTTCTTTATGTCACCGACTCGAGGGCGGCGGCGCAGCTGCACATGCTGTGTCTGCGCAACACCTATCTCGCCCTTCCTTACGGCTGTCGACTGCTGAACTACTTCGTCTTTGGTGGCCGCGCTGCCGCCGTTGTGCCGGGCCAGGTGCTGCAGAAGCGCGAGCTGCTGCGGGCCCACTTCAACTTCGACGCGGAGTTGTGGGGTGTGCTGGAGGCGAAGCTAACGGATGCGTTGGTGGAGGCGGTGCGTGCGGCGGGCCGGGCACACGGGGAATCACTCACTGGTGGCAGTGGCAGCAGTCAGCGCCTGCTCACGGCCTTTGAGCAGCACGAACAAGACGTGCGGGCGGTGCTGCACTACTGCGAGCAGAAGGTGCGCTACGCTGGCGTCTTCGACGATGATGAGGAGGCCAGTCCTTTTCTTTTGGCGATGGGGCTGTGCTGGCGGCTGCGCGTGACAATGGACGACGTGTGCCGTCACTTCGCCCGCCACCCCCGCCGCGTCATCCGCGCCCTTGCCCTCTACCTTGCCCGGTACACGCTTGCGCCGGAAGACTACGTCTACTTCTTCCTGCCGTCGCTGACGGATGAGGTGATCATCGCGTGCACCGAGGACGCGCAGGTGACCTACTCCATGAAGGAGCTGAGCCGGCAGCTGCTGACGAAGAACGACATCGTCGACGCGTGGCTGCCGATGCTGGCCAAGTACTGGCAGGACAACGTGATCGGGCCTTCCATGGCTTTCATGGAGGCGTGCTGGCGGCTGCAGGAGCGGGGAGGGCCAGAGGCTGGAGAGACCACCGCCCCGGCCACGGCGTCGACCGGACTCTTCCGAGAGACAGACGGCACGCAGAGCACGACTGCCACCGGCGACGCCGTCGTTGGCGGAACGGGCCGTGGCATCGCGGCCACCTTTGGCTTCCGCAGCATCGCGGAGATCGCCGAGCACGCCGCGCAGCACTCGCGCGTCCTCGTCCCACAGAGCATGGCCACTATTCTGAAACGACGCCGCGGCATTGAGCAGGAAGTGTTCAGCAGAGTTGATGGGACGGGGGGCGGCGGTGGGGCTGTGGACGCGCTCGACGACGACGGCGACGAGGACGACGACTTTTTAATTCACGTGGACGTGCAGGGCGATGAGGACGACGGTGAGGGTGCCGACTACCGGGCGGCAAAGCGAGGTCGAACCGATACGCGCGGGGTGGCGTCAACTGGGCCCTCTGCAGCGTCGGCCGCGATGAAGAGCGGTGGCGCTCCCACCGATCCGCACCGCCGCATTATGCGCGAGGGGCTGAAGCTGACCTTGTCGCTGCTGGGGCGACGCAAGCTCTTCCGCGACAACGACGAGCATTACATTGAATTTTGAGAGTCATGTTTATCTCTTTTGCCCTCTCTCCCTGTCGTAACGAGTGAAGTGAGAAATCTTATATCACATTGCAATAGAATAAAAAGATTTTGAACAAAAAGCAGTTAACAAATGTTTCCTTTTAAAAATTCAATTTTTTTTTTTTATTCTCAGAAATAGCTTGACTCAAAACTAAATCTGCTAGCATTTTTTGTTTCTTGCTCAGGAATGCTGAAAAAAAAGGACGTTATCAAAACATGTTACCATGAAACCCATTTGCAATGTGTTCAGTGGGGCGTACCAAACCTAGTTTTTTTTTTCCTCAACTCTTTCTGCTGTGCTACTCCTCGCATCTCATTATTTTTGCTGCCCGTCAAATCTTATTTAAACCTGTTATCTGGGCGGTGACCTTTTGGGCTCAACCAAAACACCTGTGCTTGCCTTTCATCTAAGGATTCATAGCATCAACCTTTCTTTTTCTAAATACTTGTCACCGACATACCTCAACAACAACAACAAAAACGCACTTAAGCTTGCCCTATTCTATACACTACTTTTCTTCCATTCAGTTTGGAGCTTTTACTTGAGCCGCTTTTTTTTTTTTAGTGCCTCCTCAAACAGGAGAACTTGTGACAGTCTTTTTTTGTGCAGAGCGTTTTAGGCTACCTCGGAGCGGCATCTCGTTTCTCTCTGTCTCCCGCTGACCAAATTGCTTCCTTCCTTCAGACTTTGAGCGCTGTGCCGTTTGGGCGAAATTAAAAAACCTTTCAGGCTTGCTCAGCACCTCAATTACAGATTTTATTCATTTTTGTTCGAAGAAAACAAACTAAAATTGTTTATCTCATTTGTCGCAACAACGAAGCGATCTATGTCTGGCAACGACTCTCTTCGCCAGCTGCGCGAGGAGCAGCGGCGGCGCTTCGAGTCGGCAAAGAAGTCGGGCAATCTGCCGGAGATCAAAAAGTGTGAGGCGTGCCACGCGCCGACGTACAGTGCGACGGTGTGCCCCGTCTCTGGTCACTATCATGACCTGGACAAGAAGCGGCTGATTGGCGGCAGTGTCGTGGATACGAACATCATCTCCTCCGCCACCCTCATGGCGGCGATTGACCAGACCCGCGTGAAGTGGGTGCCGAGCCGCACACAACTGGTGAAGGTGGATGCGCAGTCAATCAACATCTTCCAGAGCTTTGTGGCGCAGATGGAGTGGAACCTGCAGCGCTACGGCATCCTCTACGGCACCAGCGACACCGCCACGCAGACGGTCGAGGTGCACGCCGTCTACGAGCCGGAGCAGCACGGCAACGCTTTCACCTTCGAGGTCGTCCCCGACCCGCACCTGGAAAAGGTGGACGCCATCGCAAAGGAGCTGGGGCTGCGCCGAGTCGGCGTCGCCTGCACCCACAGCGTGCGGGACACAGACGAGGTGCTGCTGAACTTCCGCGAACTGCTGCTGTGTGCGAAGGAGCAATCGCGCTTCGGTGACGAGTGTGTGCTGCTGACGGTGGGGCCGAGTGCGACGACGTCGTCACCGGCGGACGGGGCCGCGGAGGAGAGGCGGAGCAGCGCCCCTGGCGAGTTTCCTGCCGCGGCGAGTGTGCCAAGCGGCAGCGCCAGTGCGGCGAATGAGCCGACGTACGTCGTCTCCTGCCAGGCCTGGCAGACCTCCCCGCAGTGCGTGCAGTTGTACCGGCTTGGCGTGCTGCAGGAGGACCCGGCAGGTGAGGCGGCGCTGCAGAACGTGGGGCAGTCCCGCAACGTGCACTGTACGATGCCGCTGGAGGTGGCGCAGACGGACACGGACCCGAGCGGGCACCAACGCTTCGTCACGAAGGCGCCGAGCCACGAAATCGACACTCGCTGGTTCACGAGCTACATTGCCGTGCAGCAGTTCGAGTCGCCGGTGGTGCGTGGCGCTTTTATGCGTCTCTCGCGGCCAGGAATGCCGCCGCCGATTCTGGCGAACCTGCGCAACTACCTCAACGACCCGAAGCGGAAAGGGCTGTCGTTTGCCGAGTCGATCGCGGACTTCCACGTGCTGGTGTACCTGCTGACGCAGATCTTCACCTCTGCCGAGGACCTGCGAGCCCTGTGCGCCGTGGCCCGCGAGAAGAAGATGACGGAGGCGGCACGAAACTACGAGGCAATTTTGAAGGCAATGATGGCGGCGCAGTAACAGTGTTTTGGTTTCGTTCCTTTTTTTTTTACAACCGCTTTCCCTCGCGCCATCGCCTTTAGAACGAAGCTTCGAGCCTTGCCTCCCTTCGCAACAGACTATTTGCTGCAGCAACCTGGAAAATAGTTGCTAATATCCTCTCTGTCTTCGCCGTGTGTCTTTTTCTGCTGCTTCTTATTTCTTCGCGTGTGCGAGTTGAGATCCTGAACGTATATCTGTTTTTTTTTCCCTTTTACCATTCATCTTCTGTCTCCACTGCATACGAAAAACAGTATTATTTTTTATTGTTATTATTGGTTGCGACATACACTGTTCTAAATACCCTTCAAAAACAAACTATATGTCATTGCTTGAAAATGAAAAGAGATTGATCCAGGCGGACTTTGCCTTCAAAAGAAGAAGAGGAAGAAAAGAAAAAGAGATGTGACAAGTGTTAGATCACACCGCCACTCTGTTTTCATACGCACTGTGAGCAAGAGAGCTGATGTCCCTCTTCCGTTTGCCCTCTAAGCTTAGAAGTTACCTATATTTAATGTTCTGTTGTTGAATTTTAAAAAAGATTGTTTAATTAAATCCTACTTATATCGTCGTTCTCTCTCTTTAAAACACGGCTTTCTGCTTGTTGCAGTCTTTTTTGTAAACACTCTCATTGCTCATACATCATCGCTGTTTCCATCACAGTCATCGAAGCAGCCCCCTATTGAGCTAGCGATACTTTCCTATCTAGTTCCTCTCACCTCTTGCTCCCATATAGATCAGACTTTAGCAAGGTTAACGCAGATGCTGTCGTATCCGCAACCTCCGCTCACCCCTTTTCAGGTGACCCTCCTTCCGGAGCAGATGCAAATGACGGCATCGTCCTCACCGTCTTCTGGCACCTCCGGCTCCACTGCCGGTGCCGTTGCCGCGACCTCGTCGTCGTCGGTGCATCGCGCACAGGAGGCAGTGCGGACGGAGAGTTGGACGGCAGCCGCCTCCATGCTACACAGTATCCTCGACCTGGCCAGCGACTACCACAAGCCGCAGGTGAAGTTTGCCGCCTACTCACCCGAGCAGGTAATGCGCAGTGTGCGTGGCCTCGTCGACGATGACCGGTGCAAAGAGCTGGTGGAGTTGCTGCAGGGTGCGGTGCATGACTACGCCGAGAAGTGCGTGGCGGCGATTACGGAGCTGCGCCAACAGCAACAGCAACAGCAGCAGCCACACGGAGGTTCTACAGAGGCTCACACGACGTCGCCGTCGCCTGTCAACGTGTCAGACATGGACAGGGAGGAGGGCGGCGGCGGAGAGGACACCGTGGCGACGCTGCATGCAGTGCAGGTTCTCGCCCTCTACGTTACCTACTTTGAGCGCCTGCAACACGGCATCGCCGAGCTCGCCTCCGTTTGGGTCTACGCCACCCAGTGGTGCTCCATACAGACCCACCGTGAGGTGCCCCGCTCCCTCGTCGTCGCCGCCACGCAGGAGGCGAGTGAGGTTTTTCGCAGCGCGCCGGAGCTCTTTGAGGTGGCGCTGCAAGGGTACTGCGCCGTGCTGAAGGCGGAGCTGGCAGCGGACACGGCAACGCTGGGTCAACGGGCCGCTGCGAGCTTCACCGCCGCGACCACCGCGAGCTGCCCAGCAGGCGCAGCAGCCACAAGCACAACGGTGACACGGGCACCCGCAACGACGTCGACGGAGGTGGCGCAGCTGAAGGCGCCTGCGTCGGCCGCGGATGCCAAGATGGACCCCGCGGCGCTGGCGCTGCTGGCGTGCCCGCCCTCTGTGGCGCACCTCACCACCCCGCTTCGCCGCCGCCTCCTCTTTCTCTTCACGCAGCTGACGCGGGAGGCGCAGCAGTACAACGCCCTCGTGGAGCCGGTGGTGGTGCGGCTGGTGCGCAGCCACTTCGAGGCCGTATCGCACCGGTGGTGGGCCGAGGAGCTGAGCGCGGCGCGCTACTTCGAGCTGAGCGAGATCGCGTTGAAGCACGCTGACACGGTGCACCAGCAGTTCCTGCACTCCGGCACCATTCCACTCATCGAGGACGCCATTCAGGCCACGCTCATCGGCAGCGTTGGGGCTGAGGTGCTGAAGCGCGACTTCACTGCGCTGATGGAGCAGGAGCAGTTCCACGCGCTGCGGCTGGCGTGGCGGCTCCTGTCCTCCAGCGCCCACGTGCGCAGCGCCCCGGCGGTGGTCGGGCTCTTTCGTGAGTATCTGCTGGAGTGCGGCCACGGCATTATGGAGGAGCTGGTGCCGGGCTCCACAAAAGGCACCCCTGCAGCTGCGCAGGTTGCCGCACGCGAACGTCCTTTCCTGGCGGTGCGTCACGTTATCGGGTTGCTGGAGCACGGCAGCCGCACCGTGGAGAAGTGCTTTCACGAGTGCGAGAAAGAGTTCAAGGTGGCGCTGCACGAGGCACTGCAGACGATCCTTGAAGCGTACCCGAATGCCTTCTCAGAGCAGCTGGCCGCCTACCAGGACGCGATCATGAAAGAAGTAGAGGTGGGCCACGTACCGGTGAGTCTCTCCGTCACCGCCGCCGGCGCGAATGCAGGGGCTGCGGGTCATGCGATGGTGGGCTCGACTGAATCGCCACTGGCGCGTGTTGAGGTCGGGGCAGAGGAGGACGCGGGGGCGGAGAGGGAGGAGGGCGAGTCGGAGGAGGGCCACGACTCCCCGCTGCGCCGCCCGCGCGCCGAGACGTCGTCATCGCAGCCCGCCCTGCCGCACTTCGTGCCGTCCGCGGCGGCCGCGCCGGCTCTGCGGCCTCCTGCGTTGACGGCGGCGGCACGCAACGCGCACGATGAAGAGGAGGCAGCGGAGGGCAACGAGAGAGTTGTGGAGGCGCCTCTTGGCACCGCCGCCCTCCGACACGCCGCGCCGCTGCCCGCTGAGGCGAAGGAGGCCACGCCCGTGCTGCGGCGCATCGCCTTCATTTACTCCTACCACCCGAAGAAGGACCTTTTCGAGGCGGCGTACTGGCGCGACTTCGCCCGCCGCTGCCTGCACCCGCACCGCAAGGTGGACGTGACAGCCGAGAACGCTTTCATCTTCTATCTGCGCGACATCTGCGGCCTCTCCTTCACCTCAAAGTTTGAGGGAATGCTGACCGACCTCGAGTCGTCGTCGCAGCTGACTGCGCAGTACAAGACGTGGTGCCAGGAGCAGGACGCGTCGCCATTAGCGCGCGCCGAGGAGGATGCGTTGGAGGAGACGCGAGCGCGCGTTGCCTCTGCTGGTCGTGTTTCTGGTGCGGAAGAAGACCCGTCTGCAGTCCGGGCTGCTGTGGAGACGCACCTGCTGATTCTCGCGCAGAGTTTCTGGCCCAAGTACGCGGCCCCCTCTCCACGACTGTACGTCCCACCATCCCTGCAGCACATTACGAAAACGGTGGAGAAGTTCTACGCCGGCCTCTTCCCCAACCGCCACCTCACCTGGCAGCACCCCCTCGCCCACGCCACACTGCGCGCGCAGCTCACCCCCCACGGCCCCGTGCTCAGCCTCATCGGGACCTACACGCAGTGTGTGGTGCTGATGCGGTTGGACGCGCTGCACGACCGCGGCATCACCGCGTGCACCGTGCGTGCGCTGTGCGAGGCAGTAGGGCTGGACTGCACGAACACGGAGGTGCTGTGGTCGTTGCAGGGCCTCTGTCATCCGCGGTGCCGCCTGCTGCTGACGCGGCCTCAGGGTGACGGCAAGGCATCGCCCACGGCTGCTGCTGCGGAGGAGAAGACCGGCGGCAGTGTGGCGGACGGCAAAGGCGGATCTCCGCTGTCTGCTTCCGGTCAGCTGGAGCCGCAGGATGAGGTGCGCTTGAATTTAGACTTCACCTCCAACACGGCGAAGGTGCGCATCCCTCTGCAGACCCGCGCACGGACGACGGCGACGGCCGGGATGGACGGGACCGGTCGCGGGGCCCGCACCGCGGACAACGGCGGCCACCTTGTCGAGGTGGCCATCGTCAGCTGCCTCAAGGCGCGTCGGACGGTGTCGCACGCCGACCTGGTGGCGGAGATCAATGCCCGCCTGCCGTTTACGGTGTCGGTGCCGATGTTGAAGAAGTCTATTGAGAAGATGATTGAGCGCGGTTTTATGGTGCGCGGGAAAGACAGCACCTACGCCTTCTCTGCTTGAGCAGAGAAATAAGAGACATGTTGTCTGGAAGTAAAAGTTGCCAAATGAAATTGTGGCGTGCGTACGTTGCTTGTGCGCATGTAGTTGTTGTTGTAGGTGTTGTTGTGCTGGAAGTGGATGCTCGACAAGGTCAAAAAACCGCCTTTGGGTTGTGTTTGATTATGCTAAGTATTTATTTTTTTCTTGGCGTTTGACACGAAGCAGA
>MDUD01006655.1:0-12308 GCA_002216565.1 Crithidia mellificae | reverse complement strand
GAGGTAGACAGATTTTGTCCTGACAACATGCGTTATTAGCACTTCTTCACCATTGTACTCTTCCTTTTGCAGAAAGTAAAGGTTTTTTTTTGCCTGCATGCATTTGGCTCCATCATCACAATTGCTGAATAGTTGCTTAGACACAACACAATCGCATAGATAGCCAGACTTTCTAACGTTCCTTTTGCATAGACTACAGATAGAAAACAAAACAAACAGAGAACACTATTTTCAGTTTTTCTTTCCTGCATTTTCATTCTATGTCCGTGTACTGTCGCATTGCGTCGCCGACGGTCTTCCTGCGTGCCCTCCACACCGTTGCCGTCAGCCGCGATGGCTGGGCCACTGTCGTCTTCACCGACTCACACGTGGTGCTGCACGTGGAGGGCACGGATGAGAACATGACGGCCACCTGCACACTGCCCAAATCTCTCTTTGCCGAGTATGCCGTGGTCGAGACGCGCTTCTCCCTGCACATCCCCACTCTGATGGATGCCCTGCTCATGCTGGGCCCTGTCGTGCTCACCCCGGCCACCCGCGCCGTCCTTGCCTACCCGACGGAGGATGCCAAGCTGCTGGTGGAGCTGACGCCGTCGGACCGGCCCTCCCCTGCTGGTGCCTACAACAACAATAACTACAACAGCAGTGTTGTGCGTGGTGTGAATGATCTGCACGGGGAAGTGGCAGGTGGGCAGCGCGTTCTGCAGTCGCTGCTCGTAACCCGCAACGTGCGCGACCACGTGCTCGACCTGCGCTTCGCAGAGGCGTCGCTGCTGGGTCAGGTCACCCTGCAGGGCGACGTCGTGCGCGACGTCATTGCGGATCTCACGGCGGCCCAGTGCACCGAGGTGAACATTCAAATTGACCCGAAGCAGGGCCTTCTGCTGCGCGGGGAGGGCGGGCCCTACGGCGAGGTGTCTGCGCACATCGCCGCCAACTCCGACGTCATCCTTTCGCTCTCGCGGGAGCAGCGCGGGGAGACGCGGGTGTACACGCACCACTTAGCCCTCGCCTGCGGGGTGCGTGGTGGGGCGGGCAGCAGTGCCAGCGGCGGTGGCGGCGGCGCCGGAGGGGGTGGTGGCCGCAATCGAAATGCCGCCACCGCGTCTGGTGGCTTTGGCGGCAACGGCAGCAGCTACGGCGGCGGGGCGTACAGCTCGCGTGAAGGTCGAGGTTCGAATGCAGACTCCATCCTGTTGGGCCTTGCCGCGGCGGGCACGGGGTTCGGCGGCGGAGGGGGTGCGGGCACGACCCTCTTTGGCGGGTTCGAGAGGTTGACGCTGCAGATTAACGCACAGCGGCAGCTTAGCGTCTTGCATACGCAGCGCGAGCATGAGCAGAAGGTGGCGGTGACGGTGGTGGTGATGCCTCTCTGTTCGGTGTATGACATGCTGTGAAATTTAGTGTTGCTACTGTGTTAAACTGCTTCAGAGTCTTTTTCTCGTATTGCTTTTTTCACTTGTCTTTATTTCTGCACTTTTGGTACCGCTATAAGCATTAAAAAGCTTGGAAATTTAGATTGAAAGTTATCCAGACTGCAATGGAAAGAGATGTTGACGAAAAATGGCGCGAAGGAAATATTTTGAGGGGTTTTCCTTTTAAAAAAGCAAATTTGTCTGACTTTTTCATGCTTCAAGAGCTTCTAACACGATCAAATGTGGTGGCACAAATCAATCAACTTCAGTTTTCCACTTTCTCTTTATTGTTTTAATCACATCTGCTTGCCACAGCACAGAAGAGAGTAGAGACGACGTAAAGAAGGACAATATAGCTGCTTCGCTGTGCCTCTCATTGTAGTTTAACGTTGACTGGGTGTGCATCGATCTACTTGCTCCATCAGTGGGCTAGCTCCGATCACAGCAAAATTGAAAGGTTCAGTCAGTCCCACAAACACAAGAATATATACAGTCTCAAAAGCACACAATTATGAGTGAGTTTCAGTACATCCTCACTCCCGCTCAGCTGACGAAGCACTATGAGCTGATTCAGTTTCTCACGCAGCACCCAAACCAAGCGTACACGCTGGCGCAGCTGGACACGCTGCTGCCGCACGGCGTGGCGGTGCAGCGCTTCCCTGAGGAGTGGTTCGACCTCATCGCAGACGGTGCGTGCTGGCACCGGAGTATCGAGCTGCAGCGCCCGTCTCCAGCCTCCCCTACCGGCGACGGCGCTTCACCCAGCAGCTCCCCCCCGCCTCCACATCAGTCGGTGGAGTTGGCGCGGCAACAATTTGCGAACAGCGCGAATGCGTTGGGTGGCGTGTCATCGGTGCTGGAGGCGTCCGCGGCCACCGCGCAGGCACGCGCCGCGCAGCGCACGGAGTACCGCCTTTCATGCGTGAAGTCGGAGGTAAAGACGCTGGAGGAGCTGCGCAGCCGCCTCGAGTCACCGTCGACGCTGCTGGATGTGGAGGGTTGCGTGGCGCTGCACACGGATCAGATCCTCATCGAGCCAGAGCTGATACTGTGGGCACAACGGGTGGGGCTTGTCTATTACTTCCCGGATGTGTACGACAAGAACGACTACCGGCAGTTCGGACTGAAGGACACAACGGCGGGCGGCGCGTCGTCCAGCAGCGGTGGAGAAGGCGGGGCGGGCGGGGCCGGTTCCCACGTGGTGGTTGGTAAGGCGACGGCGGCGCTGCTGGATGCCTTCATGAGCCAAGAGGAAGGCGGTCAGCGGAAGCGGGGCGGCGGCAGCGGCAGTAGCAGCAGCATCAGTAACCGCACCTACATCGCCCTTCCGCCGGGTGTGCGCGTGCAGCATCAACTGCTCACCCGACGTGGTGTTCCGGAGCAGGAGGATCACTGCCTGCCCACGACGATGTACGTGGGGGAGCGGCTGCGGCTTCTCTTTGACAACGTCGTGGCTGTTACGAAGTTGCATCAGAAGAACGAGCTCAACGTGCAGCTGTCGATGAAGGGCATAAAGGCCCGGAAGGGTGAGCGCACGTTGAATGGGATAATGAGCACGGCAGCGACCGGGGCAGCAGGTGGGGGGCGGCTGGACGCCCTGTCCTCGGAGCCGCCACCTCCTCTGCGTATTCGCCGTGAGGCACAGCCGGTGCGACATCACACTACCACACCCCCTGTTCCATTATCCACACCCGCGTCTGCCTCCACCGCGCATAATTTAATGCCCGGCTCAGACCCACCACAGCGTAACGAGCCAACAGATTCGTCAACTACTTCCTCGGCAGCAGAGCTCATGCTGCCCCCAGCACCAATGGTGGTGAGCACCACGTGTAAGGTGGAGATGGAGGCCGTGTACGGCTGCACCTTCACGTTGCTTCTCACCGTCAATGGGATGGAAAACGTGCTGAACGTGGAGGTGCTGGAGGAGACGACAGCGATGCCGGGCGTGTTGATTTTGCGAGACCGCCAGCTGGACAGCTTTGGGCTGCCGCAGCAGGACATGCTGCCGGACCCGCTTGTCAACCCGCCACTGGCGGCGCACTACCCTTTTGAAGCCGTCCTGCCGCCCCTTTCTGCCTCCTCCTCTTCGTTAACTTCACCCAAAGAGCAAGATCAGAGTGCAGCAGCAGGTTTACTTTCTCCTGCGCAGCGAGAAGCGCTTGCCAGCGGCGCATGGACAGAGCTGGTGCCGCTGCCCTGGACACAGAACGCATCCCCTGTGTTGATGTCGCTGCGCGAGGCGACGTACCCCACGCAGCACGCCACCGTGCAGGTCGCCACGCGGACGGTCTTTTCTGCTCAATCGCTGGCAGACGAGGCGCGACTGCGGCAGACGCGCGACCGCCTGCGTCGGGAGGCAGAGCGGCGTGATGGGACCGGCGGGCGTGGCGGCAAACGCCGCCGCATGCGCTTCCGAGGAAATATGATTCTCAGCAACCGCCATCTCCTGCACTTTGGCCTCGACTTTTCAATCCCCTTCACGCGGCCCGCGAGTGGAGGCTGAGGTGAGGGCGACTGGTCTGGGAACAAGCATGATTTCGAAAGCCGTTTTCGTTTTCTCCGAACGCGGGCAGTAAATGCAGATCATAAGCGTAAAAGAAAGAAGCGAAGAAAAAGAATTTTTTTTGTGCAGGCATCGACGCATGCAAACAATATGGACGAATTAGAGTTTAGCCGCTCCTTCGCAATGAAGAGTCCTCCTTTGATGATCAACATGATTTTCAAGTTCACTTGGACAAAAAGGAAAATCAACAAGAGGGGTTACTGATCTTCGCTATCAAGCGTGTAGCAAGACGTAATTATGTTTTCTTCGACTCACTACAATTTTTTTTATGAATAATTTAGTTTGCTTTCTCTCCGCGTCTAACTTATTATTTCCATGCGAACTTAAGCCTGTGTCTTTCCTGTTGCACAGGTTTTGCAATGCTGACATCAAGGTGTTTTAGCACATTTGCAAAATAGGAAAAGATGCCAAAAGCTAAATTGTATTGCGCGAAAGGATGCCGCTCACCGCTGCGACAGAACACCACAAAACATATCAGCACAATACTATGTAATCGTCACTCAGGTCCACAGGCTACATTACTCCATCAAGAGAAAAACATGTTGAGCTGGTTTCCTTACCGCGATAGCCCGCAACCAGAAGACAGTGCAAGCACGCAAGCGGTCGGCGAGAGAAATCAAAGAGACACCGAAAGCAACGCTGCAATGCAATTTTCTTTCCTCAATGCAGCGGCGGCTTTGAATATGGAATCGGTGTCCAGCTGGAGTTCCGCGTCGAGCACTCGGTCTAACGCAGAGCTTTCCGGTAGAAAGGGCGGCTGCTCCGCAACAACTCCACCGGAACTGTCGGAGCGTGTTGACTGCAAGCACCGCACGCGCGATACGCCTCTCATCAACGGGAATTGTCAAGAAGCGGAAGCAAACTCAGTGGCCTTCCGTGCTCTAAACGCACGCCTAGACGCGTTGCGCAGTTGCAACGTACCATTGTCGAAGAAAGTCGCACATGACTTTTCCTTGCGAAAAGATGAAGCCGCTGGAGCCATTCCTGCGTTACCCGCTACACCTTGTGATCAAAACCTTACTGTGACCTGCAAGCGCACAGCTAGCGAGAGAGAGCACCGAATGCGCCGAGTTTGCCCGCAACTTGCATCTCAGCAAGTCGTAGCTGCTGCGCAGCTTCTTGGCGACAGTGACGACGACATTGACGTCTTTGCTGCTTAAAAGTTAAACTTCGACGAGACGGTTCTAATTTTTCTCGTTTTCCTTTTCTTTTTTCTTCAACTACATTTGTTCTGATTTTCTTTTCTGCTTTTGAGCGACGCTCGTCTGCTCATGTATATTACCTCTGCTCAGATTAAAGTCAACTTTATTAAAAAGCTTTTTAAAATTTGCAATTACACCTATTGCAGCAATCCGCAGTGTTGTGGTGCAGCGAAGATGTTCTTCTTATTGAAACTGTGCAATACTTTATGTGTCTCAATTTACCTTTATTCTTTTCGGTTCGACTTCCTTTTTTTTCTCTTCCAACGCCTTTTGCCTTCTACTGAAAGAGCGATTTAAATTTTTATTTTGGCATTTAAAGTACAGATTTAAAATCGCGGCAAAAGTCTTTGTCATAATAAGGGTAGCTATTTAGCTTCTCGATACTTACGAGTTTGTTGTTGGCAATTCATCAAATATTACCAGCAAGCTGCCACGACCGCTGGAGAACACACCATCTGCTCGACGCTTTACCATAAACGAACTATTTTGCTTTCATCCACCTACAGCTACTGTCCTTTTTTTTTAAAATTTTTTCGCCACTACTTGCTTGGCATTTGTCACAATCTTGAAGGTTGAAGACTTGACACAAAAAACATATAACTCGCTCAATTTGGGTTTCTCAATCTCTATAGACTAGTTTTTCTTTTCAATTAGCTGCCTATACAATAAATAGAATACGAAACGTGGAGGCGTCAGTCATGCCGTCTAGTTCGTACAACAAAGACGACATTCCACGGGAGTTGCAGCGACTGATCGATCACACCGACCGCGGGATCGAGCAACTTTATCAACTGGCAGGAAAGAATGCAAAGTTAACGGAGAGCGGAAGGCACCCACATCAACGCCAGATCGCCCCTTCAACGCGCGCGCAACGCGATGCCTACTACTACGACCCAGCCCATACAGCAGAGCCGCACTCAAGCAGCCGCGGGGAGAGAGACGATGAGGGCGGTAGCCGTAATAGCAGCAACACAAGATCTAAATTGCGCGTTGCCGCACGCGGGATGCAGCGCGGTGCCAAGAGGCCACAGTCGTACCTTTTCAACAGCGCAGACAAGGAAGAAGATGATATTTACAGTGAAGAGGAAGAAGAGAGTGAGCAAGACGTTTATGCCAGCTCTAGCGACAGCGGAGGTCAGGGTAGCGACAGAGCTCAACGCGAAAGCCTCCGAAAATATGCGCGTGATGCACCTCCACAGCAGCGCAACCCAACACACCGCAAAACGCGCCATTCTCAGGCACGTACAGCTCCACCACCGTCCGCCTCCTTCCACGCGCCGCGGGACGTACACCAGCGGCGGCAGTCCTATAACGAGAGGCAGCCACAACACAAATGGCACGACGAGGCGCCACCGAACATCGCTGTCACCCCTGATCGGACTCTCAACCAATCCAGCGGAACGCTCTTCACCTCCCCTGCGTCTCTTACCAAAGCGTCGTACACCCCACAGCCGGACCTGCCCTCCCCGTCCTCCTTTCTCTCCACCTCGCCGCACAACGTAAGCTCGGCGAGTCAGCGACCACCGCCACCGCCACCTTGGCAGCTACGACACGATCGTGCACGGGAGCCGTCATCACCAGACGCGACGTTTTCACGCAAGACGCGCAGCGGCATCGCGGAGGAGATCAATTCGTACTTGCAGTCGACCGAGGAAGGTAGGATAGGTTTTAAGAGGCAAGGAAACTTTGATGAATCCCTGTCGTCCACGCAGGACCGCGCAGCAGCGTACCGCACGCACCTCGCAGCGCAGCAGTTCACGCAGAAACCTGACGCTGCTGAAGCTGACGAGCTGCGTCGCCGCAACCGCCGCCGTTCTCCCCTTTTTGAGGACACAAGAGCCGAAGAGACGGACGCTACGCAGGATGCGTCGCCGTTGCGAGAGGAGACTGACGATCACGCGCTTTTTCAAGACCTGTTCGCTGACCGATCGAACCTCGAAAACGGCTACTCGCGTCGAAAACGAGCCGGCCGCAACAGCTCGCAGGTGCGTGGGGGCCAAGCAGTGAGCCACCGCGACGAAGGTTCCCATGACACGTCAGCCGCGTCGATCGGGATGCTGTCACGCTTTGGCAAGCGCTGGGGTGCCGTGTTTGAGAACATGCTGACGGCGCCCTCGCCGCCAACACCGCCGGTGCCTCCTGCGAAAGCGAGAAGCGCAAGGGAGCGTGCACGCAGTAAAGCTAGCTCTGGGAAGATGTCGAAGACGAAGAAGAAGAAACGACATGCAAGCTCGTCAGCGATTTCTTCTTCTTCTTCTTCTTCCTCGACGGAGTCGGAGGCAACGGACTCTGATAACAGTGACAACAAATTCGCAAGCCGAGAGACCACCACACCGCGTCGTCAGGCCAGCAAAGAACGGACTAAAAATGCTACACGAGAGAAAACTGAACGTTCGGCGACTGCCTCGCCGACAAGCACGAGCATCCACGCAGCCGCAGAGGCGCTGGCCACTCGCCATCGCACACCCCCGCGCCACCCAACAAGCTCTGCCTCTCACTCCGTCAACGCAAGCGGTATGCTCGTGCCCGCTGATCCCCTCACCGCGCCGTCGGCCATTCACGAAGCAGCTCTGCACCGCCCTGTTGAGGCTCGCCTCCTCGAGCAGCTTCGTGCGGAGCTGAAAGCAAAGGAGGAGGCGACGCTGCAGTTGCGGATGGACCACGCACGCGAGGTGGCGGAGCTGCGGCAAGCTTTCACGCTGGAGCGCACCACCGCCACGAAGCACACCGCAGACGAGCTGGCGACCACCTACGGCATCCAGCAGCAGCTGCTGCAGAGTACGTTGCAGACAGAGCGGGAGCGCCTTGCGGAGGCGGAGGGGCAGCTGCGCCAGACCCGCCGCGAAGCCGCGCAGCGCAAGCTTGAGCTGGACGACGCCACGCAGGCTCTGGAGGCGCTGCAGGGTCGATACGCCACCCTAAGCGCCTCTCAACAGGATACGGTGGCGCAGCTCACGCAGTGGCGGTCGCAGGCGGAGAAGGCGTCTGCCACGGCACGTCAGTTGGAGGCGCAGGAGAAAGTGTGGAAGGCGAAGGCGGTGGACTGGGAGACGCGGGAGGCACAGCTGCAGCAGCAGGTCACCGCTGCGGAGGCGCGGCTGGAAACACAGGAGACCGCGGCGCGCGAAGTTCTGGCACAGGTGGAAGCAGAGTTTACGCAGACCTCACAGAGCTACCAAGACCTACTGGCGGAGGCGACAAAGCGCATGTCGTACCTCGAGAAGAGTCACCGCAAGTACAAGATTCTGAAGGAGACACATGCGCTGTTGAAGACAGAGCATGACGAGCTCGTGGAGTCCACGGCGCGGCAGGCACGTCGCCACGAGGACGAGGTGCGTGGTCTGCGAGCGGAGCTGCAGGAGCTGCGACAGCAACTTCACCAGCGCGACACCGTCTCGCAGGAAGCCTCCGCGTCGTACCAGGAAACACTGCAGGACTACAAGCGGCGGCTCGAGCTGCAAGAGGCCAACGCGGTCGAGCACGGCAAGACACTGCAGCAGCACATTGACACCGCCAACCACACCATCGAGCTGCTGCGCGCGCAGCTGGAAGGGACGCGGCAGGAGCTGGTGGAGGAGCAGAGTCGCAGTCAGCAGCAGCAGATGGCGGCGGCGCAGGCGGAGCTGCTCGCGAAGGAGGCGCTGGCCGATCAGCAGCGCTCCGCCGCGGCGTACAAAGTTCGCAGCGAGGACGTCATCGCCCAGCAGAAGCGGCAGCTGCGGGAGAAGGACGCGAAGATGCAGGCACTCGCCGCCAACGCCGCCGAACCGGTGCAGCGCCTGCGGGCGCAGCTGGAGGACGAGCGCGGGCGACGTGCGCGATTGGAGGAGCAGCTAAAGACGTACAAGCGAAAGGCGAAGGAGGCGGAGGAGCACGCGGTGGCGGAGATGCGACGTGAGCAGCTGCGCAACGCGCTTCTCACACCCCACACAGGGGGTAACGCGACGCCTTCCGCGCTGTCCTCGTCGTCTGCGCAGCAGCAGCAGCAGCAGCAGCACCCGCAGCAGCACCAGCGGCTGACGCGGTCGGGTGGCCTGGATGCTGCTGCTGCTGCTGCGGCGGCGCGCTTCTCCGCCACGCCGTCCATGCACAGCGGTACCGCCACCCCGCGGCCTGCCGTGGCGGGTGTCGGACCTGGCGGTGACCGCCCGCCACGTGGCGACTTCACCGACTCGCTGCCGCGCCGCTCCGTTTCTGCCTCGGCGACGTCGTCAGCTGCACGCGCAGGACACCGGGAAAGTGTGCGGGAGCCCGTGCGGTCTCCGGCACTGGCATCCACGTCACCTGCGACGGCGGCGGCGGCGGTTTCTGCCGGTGCTTTCAACGCCGCCGGTGTGCCGGTGGTCGTTGGCACGACACGACGCACCGACAACGCAGCCTTCGTGGAGGTGCACGCACGCCGTTCACCCCGCACGACCTCGCCGCCCACGGTATCAGAGAATGGCACTGCTGCGAGCCCTGCTGCTGCTGCTGGTGCTGCAGGTGCGGCGGTGGCAGATTTGTCCGCCGTCTCCCCAAATGCCACAGTGCAGTCGCTCTCGGGTATTTCACGGCTGTCCCCGTACACGAGCACGCTGCTGGGAGAGGGAGATGTGGAGAAGGCCACGGCGGCAGCCGCAGCCGTCGATTCTCTTGACGGGCCCTCAAAGCAGAAGTCGAAGGAAGTCCGTGCAGACTCGCACGACAAAAAATCACACAACGCCGAGACACTTGCAAATCGCAGTGACAGTGAAGGGAGCACCGAGAGCGACGAGGCGTATTACACTGACAATCAACCCGCCGTTCCGTGGTACGTGCAGCGTGCCCGGCAGCATCGTGTTGAAGACGAGTGGGAAGGTGACGGCAACAACAACAACAACAACAACGAACTCCGCGATGAAGCTGATGTGGGCGGAGCGGCATTAAAGCCACCTGGCAGCGCTGCCTCAAGACACGACGACAATCACCTTCACGAGACAGGTGGGAAAGATGCGGACTCCGCGGCTGCCACTACGCAGGTGTACGCAGACCCCGGGATGCAGGCACACGAGGCGCGCATGAAAACATTTCACTCGAGTGCGCTGGAAGTGATGCGCCGCTTTGCCGGCAGTCGTCAAGAGGCGTTGGCGCGGTGTGCCGATATTGTGAAGCAGACCGCAGCGGAGCGTCGTCGCGGTGGGCCCGTGAGTCCATTCCCAGCTAGCGTGAAAAATGGGCAGTCAGCGTCCAGGGGTGTTGCACGGCTCGCTTCCGATGCCACGGAGAGCGAAGTGGATTCGTGAGCTGCGTGCGTGTATCAATGTTAGCGTGCTCTGACAATTATGGTCACTTCTGCTGCAGTCGCTTGACGAAGAACGCGACGATGCGTTCAACTAGCGTCTTTACGTCGGCGAAAACAATCTGTGGTATTTTTTCTTTCTTTCCTTTTTTGTTTTGCTGTACTTTTATACTACAACTACACTTTCATAGACTAAAACAACAACAAAAAGACGATGTATCTAAAAAGCAAGTTCAGAAAGTGTTTGTTTTAATGACGGCAAAACGAAAAAAAAGCTTCCATGTAAATATTCATTCTCGCTGCATCCTTTCCCCTCTCATTCACGTGTAAGACCCGCAACGCCTCAAGAAGATTTTGGCAGATGTCAGACCATGTTGAGCGCGCATGTGATGTTTGGTAAAGAGAAAAAGTTGTGTAGCAGCCTGGACAGTATAATTCTCTCTTTGTACCTTCTCATTTCTCCTCTCTTCTTTCTCACGTGCACTTCCCTTGCAACTGAACCTTTATCTAACAGTATCAAAGTGCAGTTTGTTGAGGTTCAAATCAGAAAACAAAAGTATTGACGGTATTTTCCTTTGTTCGCAGTGAGTCGATTGTTCTTCTCACCTTACAAGCTCATCCATAGCACAGAATCATAGGATAAATAACCCCTGTGCATTGTGCGTGTGTGTGTGCGCGCACCTCACAGCAACCATGTTAGGCGGTCGTCACTTTCAGAAGAAGTACGACAAGAAACAGAAGAAGAAAGAGGCAAAGAAGGCAAATAGCGGGCATGAACAGGGCAAAGGTCACGGTGGTAGTAGCGGTGGCGGCGGCGCCTCCACCTCCGCCGCAGCGAAGCGCAAAGACGGCAGCAACTTGAAAGGTCCCATTGTGTCCTACGGAGACACGCCTGCCTGGCGAGACTCGGCCAACAACAAGAAGAACATTCCCTTTGCGAGCAAGATGGAGGAGAAGATGTGGCGCAAGTCGCACCGCGTGCCCAAGTACAATCCCATCGTGAACCCGGAGGAGAAAAACATGGCCAAGGCGGGTGGTGCAAGCAGCGCGGCACAGCGGCGACGTGTGCTGCGGCAGAAGGGCGACGAGGACTTGCTGGATCACTTCCGCAACCGCCTGAACGCCAGCACGTTCCGTCTGCTGAATGAGCAAATTTACAACGCCCCGACAACGCTGGCGAGCCGGCTGCTGCGGGATCAGTCGACGTTTCAGGACTACCACACCGGGTACCACCAGCAGCTCGTGCAGTGGCCCATCAACCCAAACAGCGTCATCGTGGAGTCGCTGCTGGGCGACCGCCGTGGCCGCTTCTTGGCGAACAAAGGGAAGAGCATGCCGGGTCACATCCCGCCGTCGTGGGTGGTGGCGGATATGGGTTGCGGAGAGGCGCAGATTGCCGCTGCGCTGAAGCCAAAGGGCTACACGGTGCACTCCTTCGACTTCTACGCGCTGAACGACAACGTGACGGTGGCGGACACCACGAAGGTGCCGCTGGAGAGCAACAGCGTTGATGTCTGCATCTTTTCGTTGAGCTTGATGGCGACGGATTATGAGAAGAGCCTCATGGAAGCGTTCCGCATCTTGAAGCCGAAGCGGCTGCTGAAGATTATTGAGGTGCGCTCCCGCGTGCCCTTCCCGCGCAAGTTTGCTGAGTTGGTGGAGGACATCGGCTTTGACGTGGACTACACGGACGTGGCAGGGGACTACTTCGTGGTGTATGATTTCATTAAGCGCGATAACCAACCACACGCAAACACAGAGCTGCGTCACAGACCCGGTGATGTCTTAGTGCCTTCGTTGTACAAGAAGCGTTAGCGTAATGGATCTGAGTCTGTCACGCAGAGCTGCCAGGCGTCGCATTTTTTTCTTCT
>MDUD01006654.1:0-13177 GCA_002216565.1 Crithidia mellificae | reverse complement strand
GTGGCGGTCTGCAGGAGGAGGTACTGCGTGTACGCTTTTTGAATTGCAGCCACGTACGCGCAGCTGGGTGCCACCCGCGTCGAGGAGATGCAGTTGCACCAGTGCAGCCCAGGCCAGCGAAACGAAGCCGCACTGTCGGTGTCTCTGTCATTGCTGTTAATCTCCGAGCTGCCATCCTTCGCATCGCTCTTCTCCTTCTCTTCTAGTTTTGAGTCCTGCGTAGCCCCTACCGTGGTGGCCAAGGCTTTGGAGGACAGTCCAGGCGGCACCGGAACACCCTCCGGTGCGGGCAGCGGCATCCACCGCAGCTTTATCGTCGGCTCGAGTAGATACTTACGCTCCATCAACGGCAAATCAAGCGCGGCAATGACGAGTGCTTCGTGCAGCGCCGCGTCAGGGCTGCGCACGCCATGTCGCACGTCACTCAGCTCGTAACAGGCCAGCATGGCGTACACATTAAAGGAGCCTTCCCGAGCCACAGCCTGCAGCAGCGGCGCACGGGCGTCGGCGGACAGCTCGTACAGGATACCCCGCACGCCGTCTCGAAAAGCGCTGGCGCACGCCGCCGCCGCATCTTCGCTGCTGCTGCTGCTGTTGTGAACGGCGGGACGGTGAACGCGCTTGCCCGCTGGTTCGCGGGAAACGAGGGTGGATGGAAAAATGTTCAGCCGGCCGAGTCTCGGGCCTTCCGCGCTGACGGCGTCACAGCTGAGCCGATAGCCGGGAAGGATCGCGGGGTGAGATCTGAGAATGGTTGGGGTGGCAGACTCGGAGGCAGCGGTGAGGGCCTGTGTCAGCACATCGCGGTCCACGTAGGTGCCGTAGGCGAAGTAGTAAAAGCTGCCGATCTCGTTGGATGCCATGGTGCGTGCACTTCAGTAGAGATGTGTCACTGGGAGTGAGTATGCGTACGTACAATCGGCAGAGGAGGGGTGCGAACGTTTAAGCAAAGATGGAAAGTGTTTCAGTATGTGTTAAAAAAAAAAACACTTTCAATGGAAAGTTTGGGGGGAAAGAGGCTTACTATTGAAAAAGACAGAGCTTAGGCAATAGGATTGAATGCAAACGTGCAGTAAAGAAGCGTTGCAAAAAAAAAAAAATAGATGAGTGACCACTTTATTGAAAAAGCGAAATAAAACAATGGAAGCTAAAAAAGCCACCACAAAAAAAAAGTGTAGATAAGCCTAATATTTTAAAACAGTGTGCTTGATGAAGGCAGCGTGACACGATTTGAACGATAAAGGAAAGGAAATTTGTAAGTTTGACAAGTATATATTTTTTAAGTGAAGCTTTATTGTGATAAACAAACAAAAACAAATATAATGGGTACTAGGTGTTTGTGAAGAAGGAACGGAGAAGAAAGAAAAAGCGAAGTGCTGTTGTAACAAGTCATGCGTACTAAGAATTGTCGAAAGAAGGATAGTCAGTAGAAGCAAGATAGAATACGAGATTCTATATCAATCCGTTACGGTCTTTGGTTAGCGTAAAAAAAAAAAACGCTCAACACAAACAACAGATGCGGCGCACAGCTGCTCGTACCTCACAAAGTTTGGCAAGAAACACTTGAAAACATACAGCAACGAGGTCATTCAGCTGCTAAATTGAAATAAACTTTGTCAACGCACTACTACCGTCTTAAAGGCTTTAATTTGTAAACTTTTGTAACTTTTTTTCAGTTGAATGTATGTGACTTATGTGACGAGGACAAAACCCTCATGCACCCCGCAAACTCATTCTCTCTAACGCCGCAAGAGTGTTGACAACGTGCCCACGGTACGAGAAGCTTCTGCCCGTTCTGTTGTCTTCATGCTGTGGTACTCGGCGGTGCCACGGCAACGGCAGCGATGAAGCGCTGCGCAGCCGCCACCTCCACCGCCGTCCTCGCCGCCGTCCAACTCTTCACCTCTTGCATGACCGCCGCCAAGGCCGGCAGCGCTGTCAGTGCATCCTCCGGGCTGGTGAAGGCGACGTGCGTGCGGCGCGCCACGACGTCCACCAAGCGCTCGGCCTTCGTGTCGCGAATGAGAGACTGCAGCCGCGCCACGGCGTCTCCTGCCGACGTGGACGGCGCTGCAGTGCCGGGCCGCATCAAGGACTGCGGGACGGTGAGCCGCAGGCGCCGCGTGCGGCACGCGTGCAGCCTCGCTTGACACTCCGCAGGGTAGAGGGAAGGCTCGTGTCGCACGAGGGCATCGACGGCGTCCTGCGCGACACGCCTCGCCAGCACTGGTGTGCCGCCGTACACATGCAGCAGCGCCACATCACGGCGTCGCTGCTGCTGCTGCTGCTGCCCTCCGTCGCCGTTGAACTCCCCAGCACCGTCGCTCTTCACGAATGCACTTTGACTCTCGCTGACGTTTGTACAAGCTAACTCGCTCTCCCTTGACGGAACGCTCGCGGCGTCCGATGCAGCTGGTACAGAAGAAAAGTGCAACGCGTAACCTTTGCCGAGCAGCTCGCGCGCAAACGGGACTTCGGCGGGGCTTTTCACGTACGGCACGATTTGCGTCACGCACGAGAGCACGCGAGACGCGTTCACGGTGACGCCGCAGCTCGCCAGCATCGACTCCACTCGCTCACACTGCGCAGCGTAGCCATCTTTCGACTGCACGACGTACCCACCCTCCAGCGCACCCGCAACGGCGGAGCTAGCCTCTGACCTCGTGCGGTGCGGTGCGTGGCTTTCCGAAGGTGTGTCAGAGAATGCACTCGGTCGTAAGTGAGGGAGAGGGGAGATGCTTGGCCCTAACAAAACGCAGCGATCCCACCACGGCAGCACCATCGCAGAGGCAAAGCTCAGACGCGGCGAACTGAAGTGCACCCCTGTCGTGCCGGTAGAAAGCGAGAGCGGTTTCTGAGCCGCATCGAAACGCTTGTCTTCACGTAAATTTGCATCGCCCGCTGCCTCGGCGAGAGTGAGGCTTGCACTGGTGTTGTTTTTGTCGTCGTTGCTGCAGCTCTGACGTGGCAGTGTAGCCGTGACGGCGTCAGCCGGTGCCACGAGGTACGAGTAGGCGCAGAAGCCCTCAAAGGCAGCTGGGACGGTGTCACGCCCGTTTTCGTCAAAGAGGCTCTTCACCTCGTCTACGCCGCAGCCCGCGCAGTTCACAACGCTGCGGGCGTACACAACTGCTCTTGTGGAGGCTACAGGCGCGCAGCGCCGTGCATCGGAACGCTGAGAAAACGCAACAGCGTGGGAATCGGTGCAGACTGCATCACTTGGACTCTGTGATGTAAACAGCCTTGTCACAAAGCCCCACAGATTCCCGGTTGAACTTTGGCTCGCTCCAACTTGCGCCACTGCAGCCTGACCGTTCTCTTCACTGTCCGCAAGTGCGTCGTGTACGTGAACGGCAAGTAACGCCGCTCCATCGGGCCCGCTTCCCTGTGCTGGTTGCCTTCTCCACCACGGCCACCATGATGTTTTACTTCCTTGGTTCGTTGCAGCATTATTATTTCCATCTGCTGCGGCGGAGTCGCACGACTTCGCTGCCGCGTCCGCGCACGCCGCTGTTGTGGCCTCTCGAATACGAACGGCCGGGGCGTAGGTGCACAGCGTCACGCCTAACTCTTCTGCGGTGGCGGCCAAGGCCACGGCGACGGCGTGGCTTTCCAGACTTAAATTATTTGTCACGGCCCCACCTTTCACCCGAATCGTCGGTGCAGCGGACGTCGACGAAGATGAAGCCGATGGCGTCGTGGCGGCAGTCGTCATATCTGCGGACGTTGCAGTTGTATCAGCGCTGCTGTTGGTGGTGGACGTGGAAGCAGCGGTGGTGCACCGCGGCGCGAGAGCGGGCAGCCGACGCCCCACCGCCGCACTGCTGAGGAGCGATGTGGGCTGTAGAGGTCCACAGAAGACACTGAGAAGAGTGCCGAGCACCGCCGCACACGCGTACTCGGCCATCTCCGACGTGTGCAGGGCGGGTAGTAGCGTAGTGGACGGCCGAACGTCGAAATCTGCCACGTCGCCGCCCGTGCCCGCCATTCGCTGCAGACGCTTCTGCGCACGCTGCAGCGTGGTATCCGGGGCATGCACGCACGCCGCCGCCACCTGCCGCCACGTCGTCTCCTCGGCCAGGACGGTCATCGCCACGCGCAGCCACGACGTGTCACGCTGCCGCAGAGCACGTTGCACGTACGGAAAGGCCCCGGGCGAAACCGCCGGCATGTGCGACGTCGTCGTGCCTCCGCCGAGGTCAGCCGCTTCCACCAAGACAACTCGCAGCCCACGCTGCGCGGCATCCACGGCGGTGTACAGCCCCGTCAACCCTCCCCCAATCACGCAGACGTCGAAAGGGGAGTCGGGAGAGCTCGTGCGCAGTCGCGACCAGCGATCCGCACGTGTGGCGCCGGGTGTGGATGACCCTGCACCATCCGCATCAACCGCTGGTTGAGCGCTGCTGTGGGGAATAGTGGAAGAGATGTTGGAGGTGTAAGCAGAGGCGGGCTGGAGGCCAAATGGGCGCAGCTGCCAACGCTGATACACAAACGCAGCCGCCGCGGCGGCGGCGGTGGCACGCGCAAGTCGCACGTGCAGGCGCCGGCTTCGACGGCCCATTGTAAGGAGAGAAGCAGGTATATCTACTTCCTAGCGTGTGTGTTTGTAAGTAGGAAAGCAGAAAGAGAAAACAGATGGGATAAGGTAATAAAAGGAAGAAAAGCAGCAAAGATACGGATACAAACAGGACCGGTTCATTGGAAACGTCTAGGGCATTTTTGTAAAGCATTTCCTTGCTTGTCACTGAACATCTCCTGCTGCATTGAGACATCTTCACAAAGACGTCGAAACAATGAGAAAAGCTTACTCTTCTTGCAAATCAAATGATCGCTGATTAGATAAAGCACCGCAATTCTTGTGTTGGTGCGCGAGCAGTGGTGAAAACACAAGTGGAGTGCAGACGCATAGGGCGGTTTTAGCTGACGCCCCACAATTAAATCTTCGCAAACTAGCACCGCAACAAGAAACCCCGTTATAATTTGTATACGTTACCTTAATATTAACGCTGGTTGCAGGCAACAGACACAAAAGAAGTACATTTGAAGTAATTAAGATAAAAACAAAATGAGGTTTTATTAGCCTTACTATAACCATGATCAATTAACCGTTTAGTGCACCTTAACACACTTCCTCGCTCACCGTAAAGAAAAAAAAAAGGATCGAAACAAAGCTCCTTAAAACGTCTGTATTTCTCTTCCTTTTGGCGTTCTTCAAACACACATAAGAGAAGAAAAAAATGCGACGCCTGGCAGCTCTGCGTGACAGACTCAGATCCATTACGCTAACGCTTCTTGTACAACGAAGGCACTAAGACATCACCGGGTCTGTGACGCAGCTCTGTGTTTGCGTGTGGTTGGTTATCGCGCTTAATGAAATCATACACCACGAAGTAGTCCCCTGCCACGTCCGTGTAGTCCACGTCAAAGCCGATGTCCTCCACCAACTCAGCAAACTTGCGCGGGAAGGGCACGCGGGAGCGCACCTCAATAATCTTCAGCAGCCGCTTCGGCTTCAAGATGCGGAACGCTTCCATGAGGCTCTTCTCATAATCCGTCGCCATCAAGCTCAACGAAAAGATGCAGACATCAACGCTGTTGCTCTCCAGCGGCACCTTCGTGGTGTCCGCCACCGTCACGTTGTCGTTCAGCGCGTAGAAGTCGAAGGAGTGCACCGTGTAGCCCTTTGGCTTCAGCGCAGCGGCAATCTGCGCCTCTCCGCAACCCATATCCGCCACCACCCACGACGGCGGGATGTGACCCGGCATGCTCTTCCCTTTGTTCGCCAAGAAGCGGCCACGGCGGTCGCCCAGCAGCGACTCCACGATGACGCTGTTTGGGTTGATGGGCCACTGCACGAGCTGCTGGTGGTACCCGGTGTGGTAGTCCTGAAACGTCGACTGATCCCGCAGCAGCCGGCTCGCCAGCGTTGTCGGGGCGTTGTAAATTTGCTCATTCAGCAGACGGAACGTGCTGGCGTTCAGGCGGTTGCGGAAGTGATCCAGCAAGTCCTCGTCGCCCTTCTGCCGCAGCACACGTCGCCGCTGTGCCGCGCTGCTTGCACCACCCGCCTTGGCCATGTTTTTCTCCTCCGGGTTCACGATGGGATTGTACTTGGGCACGCGGTGCGACTTGCGCCACATCTTCTCCTCCATCTTGCTCGCAAAGGGAATGTTCTTCTTGTTGTTGGCCGAGTCTCGCCAGGCAGGCGTGTCTCCGTAGGACACAATGGGACCTTTCAAGTTGCTGCCGTCTTTGCGCTTCGCTGCGGCGGAGGTGGAGGCGCCGCCGCCACCGCTACTACCACCGTGACCTTTGCCCTGTTCATGCCCGCTATTTGCCTTCTTTGCCTCTTTCTTCTTCTGTTTCTTGTCGTACTTCTTCTGAAAGTGACGACCGCCTAACATGGTTGCTGTGAGGTGCGCGCACACACACACGCACAATGCACAGGGGTTATTTATCCTATGATTCTGTGCTATGGATGAGCTTGTAAGGTGAGAAGAACAATCGACTCACTGCGAACAAAGGAAAATACCGTCAATACTTTTGTTTTCTGATTTGAACCTCAACAAACTGCACTTTGATACTGTTAGATAAAGGTTCAGTTGCAAGGGAAGTGCACGTGAGAAAGAAGAGAGGAGAAATGAGAAGGTACAAAGAGAGAATTATACTGTCCAGGCTGCTACACAACTTTTTCTCTTTACCAAACATCACATGCGCGCTCAACATGGTCTGACATCTGCCAAAATCTTCTTGAGGCGTTGCGGGTCTTACACGTGAATGAGAGGGGAAAGGATGCAGCGAGAATGAATATTTACATGGAAGCTTTTTTTTCGTTTTGCCGTCATTAAAACAAACACTTTCTGAACTTGCTTTTTAGATACATCGTCTTTTTGTTGTTGTTTTAGTCTATGAAAGTGTAGTTGTAGTATAAAAGTACAGCAAAACAAAAAAGGAAAGAAAGAAAAAATACCACAGATTGTTTTCGCCGACGTAAAGACGCTAGTTGAACGCATCGTCGCGTTCTTCGTCAAGCGACTGCAGCAGAAGTGACCATAATTGTCAGAGCACGCTAACATTGATACACGCACGCAGCTCACGAATCCACTTCGCTCTCCGTGGCATCGGAAGCGAGCCGTGCAACACCCCTGGACGCTGACTGCCCATTTTTCACGCTAGCTGGGAATGGACTCACGGGCCCACCGCGACGACGCTCCGCTGCGGTCTGCTTCACAATATCGGCACACCGCGCCAACGCCTCTTGACGACTGCCGGCAAAGCGGCGCATCACTTCCAGCGCACTCGAGTGAAATGTTTTCATGCGCGCCTCGTGTGCCTGCATCCCGGGGTCTGCGTACACCTGCGTAGTGGCAGCCGCGGAGTCCGCATCTTTCCCACCTGTCTCGTGAAGGTGATTGTCGTCGTGTCTTGAGGCAGCGCTGCCAGGTGGCTTTAATGCCGCTCCGCCCACATCAGCTTCATCGCGGAGTTCGTTGTTGTTGTTGTTGTTGTTGCCGTCACCTTCCCACTCGTCTTCAACACGATGCTGCCGGGCACGCTGCACGTACCACGGAACGGCGGGTTGATTGTCAGTGTAATACGCCTCGTCGCTCTCGGTGCTCCCTTCACTGTCACTGCGATTTGCAAGTGTCTCGGCGTTGTGTGATTTTTTGTCGTGCGAGTCTGCACGGACTTCCTTCGACTTCTGCTTTGAGGGCCCGTCAAGAGAATCGACGGCTGCGGCTGCCGCCGTGGCCTTCTCCACATCTCCCTCTCCCAGCAGCGTGCTCGTGTACGGGGACAGCCGTGAAATACCCGAGAGCGACTGCACTGTGGCATTTGGGGAGACGGCGGACAAATCTGCCACCGCCGCACCTGCAGCACCAGCAGCAGCAGCAGGGCTCGCAGCAGTGCCATTCTCTGATACCGTGGGCGGCGAGGTCGTGCGGGGTGAACGGCGTGCGTGCACCTCCACGAAGGCTGCGTTGTCGGTGCGTCGTGTCGTGCCAACGACCACCGGCACACCGGCGGCGTTGAAAGCACCGGCAGAAACCGCCGCCGCCGCCGTCGCAGGTGACGTGGATGCCAGTGCCGGAGACCGCACGGGCTCCCGCACACTTTCCCGGTGTCCTGCGCGTGCAGCTGACGACGTCGCCGAGGCAGAAACGGAGCGGCGCGGCAGCGAGTCGGTGAAGTCGCCACGTGGCGGGCGGTCACCGCCAGGTCCGACACCCGCCACGGCAGGCCGCGGGGTGGCGGTACCGCTGTGCATGGACGGCGTGGCGGAGAAGCGCGCCGCCGCAGCAGCAGCAGCAGCATCCAGGCCACCCGACCGCGTCAGCCGCTGGTGCTGCTGCGGGTGCTGCTGCTGCTGCTGCTGCTGCGCAGACGACGAGGACAGCGCGGAAGGCGTCGCGTTACCCCCTGTGTGGGGTGTGAGAAGCGCGTTGCGCAGCTGCTCACGTCGCATCTCCGCCACCGCGTGCTCCTCCGCCTCCTTCGCCTTTCGCTTGTACGTCTTTAGCTGCTCCTCCAATCGCGCACGTCGCCCGCGCTCGTCCTCCAGCTGCGCCCGCAGGCGCTGCACCGGTTCGGCGGCGTTGGCGGCGAGTGCCTGCATCTTCGCGTCCTTCTCCCGCAGCTGCCGCTTCTGCTGGGCGATGACGTCCTCGCTGCGAACTTTGTACGCCGCGGCGGAGCGCTGCTGATCGGCCAGCGCCTCCTTCGCGAGCAGCTCCGCCTGCGCCGCCGCCATCTGCTGCTGCTGACTGCGACTCTGCTCCTCCACCAGCTCCTGCCGCGTCCCTTCCAGCTGCGCGCGCAGCAGCTCGATGGTGTGGTTGGCGGTGTCAATGTGCTGCTGCAGTGTCTTGCCGTGCTCGACCGCGTTGGCCTCTTGCAGCTCGAGCCGCCGCTTGTAGTCCTGCAGTGTTTCCTGGTACGACGCGGAGGCTTCCTGCGAGACGGTGTCGCGCTGGTGAAGTTGCTGTCGCAGCTCCTGCAGCTCCGCTCGCAGACCACGCACCTCGTCCTCGTGGCGACGTGCCTGCCGCGCCGTGGACTCCACGAGCTCGTCATGCTCTGTCTTCAACAGCGCATGTGTCTCCTTCAGAATCTTGTACTTGCGGTGACTCTTCTCGAGGTACGACATGCGCTTTGTCGCCTCCGCCAGTAGGTCTTGGTAGCTCTGTGAGGTCTGCGTAAACTCTGCTTCCACCTGTGCCAGAACTTCGCGCGCCGCGGTCTCCTGTGTTTCCAGCCGCGCCTCCGCAGCGGTGACCTGCTGCTGCAGCTGTGCCTCCCGCGTCTCCCAGTCCACCGCCTTCGCCTTCCACACTTTCTCCTGCGCCTCCAACTGACGTGCCGTGGCAGACGCCTTCTCCGCCTGCGACCGCCACTGCGTGAGCTGCGCCACCGTATCCTGTTGAGAGGCGCTTAGGGTGGCGTATCGACCCTGCAGCGCCTCCAGAGCCTGCGTGGCGTCGTCCAGCTCAAGCTTGCGCTGCGCGGCTTCGCGGCGGGTCTGGCGCAGCTGCCCCTCCGCCTCCGCAAGGCGCTCCCGCTCTGTCTGCAACGTACTCTGCAGCAGCTGCTGCTGGATGCCGTAGGTGGTCGCCAGCTCGTCTGCGGTGTGCTTCGTGGCGGTGGTGCGCTCCAGCGTGAAAGCTTGCCGCAGCTCCGCCACCTCGCGTGCGTGGTCCATCCGCAACTGCAGCGTCGCCTCCTCCTTTGCTTTCAGCTCCGCACGAAGCTGCTCGAGGAGGCGAGCCTCAACAGGGCGGTGCAGAGCTGCTTCGTGAATGGCCGACGGCGCGGTGAGGGGATCAGCGGGCACGAGCATACCGCTTGCGTTGACGGAGTGAGAGGCAGAGCTTGTTGGGTGGCGCGGGGGTGTGCGATGGCGAGTGGCCAGCGCCTCTGCGGCTGCGTGGATGCTCGTGCTTGTCGGCGAGGCAGTCGCCGAACGTTCAGTTTTCTCTCGTGTAGCATTTTTAGTCCGTTCTTTGCTGGCCTGACGACGCGGTGTGGTGGTCTCTCGGCTTGCGAATTTGTTGTCACTGTTATCAGAGTCCGTTGCCTCCGACTCCGTCGAGGAAGAAGAAGAAGAAGAAGAAATCGCTGACGAGCTTGCATGTCGTTTCTTCTTCTTCGTCTTCGACATCTTCCCAGAGCTAGCTTTACTGCGTGCACGCTCCCTTGCGCTTCTCGCTTTCGCAGGAGGCACCGGCGGTGTTGGCGGCGAGGGCGCCGTCAGCATGTTCTCAAACACGGCACCCCAGCGCTTGCCAAAGCGTGACAGCATCCCGATCGACGCGGCTGACGTGTCATGGGAACCTTCGTCGCGGTGGCTCACTGCTTGGCCCCCACGCACCTGCGAGCTGTTGCGGCCGGCTCGTTTTCGACGCGAGTAGCCGTTTTCGAGGTTCGATCGGTCAGCGAACAGGTCTTGAAAAAGCGCGTGATCGTCAGTCTCCTCTCGCAACGGCGACGCATCCTGCGTAGCGTCCGTCTCTTCGGCTCTTGTGTCCTCAAAAAGGGGAGAACGGCGGCGGTTGCGGCGACGCAGCTCGTCAGCTTCAGCAGCGTCAGGTTTCTGCGTGAACTGCTGCGCTGCGAGGTGCGTGCGGTACGCTGCTGCGCGGTCCTGCGTGGACGACAGGGATTCATCAAAGTTTCCTTGCCTCTTAAAACCTATCCTACCTTCCTCGGTCGACTGCAAGTACGAATTGATCTCCTCCGCGATGCCGCTGCGCGTCTTGCGTGAAAACGTCGCGTCTGGTGATGACGGCTCCCGTGCACGATCGTGTCGTAGCTGCCAAGGTGGCGGTGGCGGTGGTCGCTGACTCGCCGAGCTTACGTTGTGCGGCGAGGTGGAGAGAAAGGAGGACGGGGAGGGCAGGTCCGGCTGTGGGGTGTACGACGCTTTGGTAAGAGACGCAGGGGAGGTGAAGAGCGTTCCGCTGGATTGGTTGAGAGTCCGATCAGGGGTGACAGCGATGTTCGGTGGCGCCTCGTCGTGCCATTTGTGTTGTGGCTGCCTCTCGTTATAGGACTGCCGCCGCTGGTGTACGTCCCGCGGCGCGTGGAAGGAGGCGGACGGTGGTGGAGCTGTACGTGCCTGAGAATGGCGCGTTTTGCGGTGTGTTGGGTTGCGCTGCTGTGGAGGTGCATCACGCGCATATTTTCGGAGGCTTTCGCGTTGAGCTCTGTCGCTACCCTGACCTCCGCTGTCGCTAGAGCTGGCATAAACGTCTTGCTCACTCTCTTCTTCCTCTTCACTGTAAATATCATCTTCTTCCTTGTCTGCGCTGTTGAAAAGGTACGACTGTGGCCTCTTGGCACCGCGCTGCATCCCGCGTGCGGCAACGCGCAATTTAGATCTTGTGTTGCTGCTATTACGGCTACCGCCCTCATCGTCTCTCTCCCCGCGGCTGCTTGAGTGCGGCTCTGCTGTATGGGCTGGGTCGTAGTAGTAGGCATCGCGTTGCGCGCGCGTTGAAGGGGCGATCTGGCGTTGATGTGGGTGCCTTCCGCTCTCCGTTAACTTTGCATTCTTTCCTGCCAGTTGATAAAGTTGCTCGATCCCGCGGTCGGTGTGATCGATCAGTCGCTGCAACTCCCGTGGAATGTCGTCTTTGTTGTACGAACTAGACGGCATGACTGACGCCTCCACGTTTCGTATTCTATTTATTGTATAGGCAGCTAATTGAAAAGAAAAACTAGTCTATAGAGATTGAGAAACCCAAATTGAGCGAGTTATATGTTTTTTGTGTCAAGTCTTCAACCTTCAAGATTGTGACAAATGCCAAGCAAGTAGTGGCGAAAAAATTTTAAAAAAAAAGGACAGTAGCTGTAGGTGGATGAAAGCAAAATAGTTCGTTTATGGTAAAGCGTCGAGCAGATGGTGTGTTCTCCAGCGGTCGTGGCAGCTTGCTGGTAATATTTGATGAATTGCCAACAACAAACTCGTAAGTATCGAGAAGCTAAATAGCTACCCTTATTATGACAAAGACTTTTGCCGCGATTTTAAATCTGTACTTTAAATGCCAAAATAAAAATTTAAATCGCTCTTTCAGTAGAAGGCAAAAGGCGTTGGAAGAGAAAAAAAAGGAAGTCGAACCGAAAAGAATAAAGGTAAATTGAGACACATAAAGTATTGCACAGTTTCAATAAGAAGAACATCTTCGCTGCACCACAACACTGCGGATTGCTGCAATAGGTGTAATTGCAAATTTTAAAAAGCTTTTTAATAAAGTTGACTTTAATCTGAGCAGAGGTAATATACATGAGCAGACGAGCGTCGCTCAAAAGCAGAAAAGAAAATCAGAACAAATGTAGTTGAAGAAAAAAGAAAAGGAAAACGAGAAAAATTAGAACCGTCTCGTCGAAGTTTAACTTTTAAGCAGCAAAGACGTCAATGTCGTCGTCACTGTCGCCAAGAAGCTGCGCAGCAGCTACGACTTGCTGAGATGCAAGTTGCGGGCAAACTCGGCGCATTCGGTGCTCTCTCTCGCTAGCTGTGCGCTTGCAGGTCACAGTAAGGTTTTGATCACAAGGTGTAGCGGGTAACGCAGGAATGGCTCCAGCGGCTTCATCTTTTCGCAAGGAAAAGTCATGTGCGACTTTCTTCGACAATGGTACGTTGCAACTGCGCAACGCGTCTAGGCGTGCGTTTAGAGCACGGAAGGCCACTGAGTTTGCTTCCGCTTCTTGACAATTCCCGTTGATGAGAGGCGTATCGCGCGTGCGGTGCTTGCAGTCAACACGCTCCGACAGTTCCGGTGGAGTTGTTGCGGAGCAGCCGCCCTTTCTACCGGAAAGCTCTGCGTTAGACCGAGTGCTCGACGCGGAACTCCAGCTGGACACCGATTCCATATTCAAAGCCGCCGCTGCATTGAGGAAAGAAAATTGCATTGCAGCGTTGCTTTCGGTGTCTCTTTGATTTCTCTCGCCGACCGCTTGCGTGCTTGCACTGTCTTCTGGTTGCGGGCTATCGCGGTAAGGAAACCAGCTCAACATGTTTTTCTCTTGATGGAGTAATGTAGCCTGTGGACCTGAGTGACGATTACATAGTATTGTGCTGATATGTTTTGTGGTGTTCTGTCGCAGCGGTGAGCGGCATCCTTTCGCGCAATACAATTTAGCTTTTGGCATCTTTTCCTATTTTGCAAATGTGCTA
>MDUD01006643.1:0-10732 GCA_002216565.1 Crithidia mellificae | reverse complement strand
GCGATGATGGCGGCGGTGGCGATGTTCTAAAGCGTCGTGAATTCGCAGCTCTGCATGGATTGATTTCGCGGAGCTGAAAGGAGCACCGCCAGAGAGAAAAGAAGAGAAAAAAGAAAAAAGAATGTACTGCACCAGCTCGGCATCTCTGCCAGAGAACGTCAAGAATCTTCAATAAGTCGTGAACATGAAGGAGCATGCAGCAACAAATCGACAAGCGTTTTTATATTTTTTAACTAAACGTATTTCCCGATACAGATAGAAGACTCGACATTTTTCTTTTTTGTTCTCTTTCTTTTTGTTCTTTATGTCACCCTGCTCAGGGTAAACGTTGTTCTTTTTGATTGTTTTAAAGCCTTTTCCACTTGTTCAATCACGTATACGATAAATGGCGGTTTTTATATAACTGGTCACAAAGCCATATCAAGGAGTCATATAGCTGGGAAAAGAATCTTTAGTCAAGCCGCGGCATCGCAACAACAAAAAAATTGTTTACCTCTTCTTTTTCTTCCTGCACTGTTAATGTCACGGTTCCTAATCAATGTTTTTGTCTTTTTTGTGAACACAAGCTGCACTCCGCAGCATTCTTCTTTTGACACCCCTAAAGTTTTCTTTTGTAGTTCGTGCGTTCTGATCTTGTTACCTTTCTCTTCTAGGTTTACCGTATTTCTCTTCCTATTTTTTTTTTTTGGTTTCCCTCTTCCCTTCTCCAGTCTTTCTTTTTTATATATCTCCCTTTCCCTTTCCCCTTTTCTACTATATAAACCACTATACATACGTACGGCTGATCTCAGTTAATACCTGATCAAACAATCGAGAAGGACAGCATTTACACGGTTCACCTCTATCTGTGCCATGATTTTTCTCTTCTTTCTTGGCTTCCTATATAAATTCTTTTTTTGACTCGCTTGTGGTTTTCGTTTTTTTTTCCATTATACGTTTTTTTTCCTGCAAAGATTTTTTGTATATACATACCAAGCAACATTAATAAGAAAAAGTGGTTTCTTTTTACCTTTATTATTACAGCCAGCTAGCGCTCCTGTTTTTTTCCCCGCCAGTTTATAATGGCGTTTCGTATCGATCTCTCCTTCCGCGGATCCACGATGACGCCTCTCTTAGTTGGCTTCACTTTGTATTGCTTCCTACTCTTGCTTTGTCTATCTTTTCGCTTCAGCTTTGCTGTATAAACTCTTCTTTTCTACTATCTTTTTCAGCGAAACGAAAAGATGCACGAAACAAAAGTTAAGCTTTGTCGTGCCTGTTGACTTCCCCACTTTTCCACTTTTATTTTTCGGTTGAAGCGCCCCTGTACCCGTGGAGGCTCTGTGAATCTTGTAGAAGGAGATGATTAAGCTGAATCATCTCGAAATTTCTTCGTTACCACTCACTTTGTTGTTGCTTTTTTCTCTTCCCGTTTTTTGTTCCCTCCCTCCCTCTCTCCCTCCTTTTCTCGTACTTTGTGGTTTTTTTTCTTCAATTTCAAATTTGTTTTTCTTGACTTCAGCGTGCAAGAATACGCCTGAAAAAATTTTCGACTTTGTTTCTCCCCTTTCTCTCTTTTTCACTGCCCATGATTTTAGCCATCAGGGTCACGACGCACTCAACAATCGTGATGCTTGCCTGTGCTCCCCTTAAACTTTTATTCAATTCTTGGAAAAAAAAACCTCACCTCTTTTAAAAGGTCAAAAATCGTTTTTTTTGTCTCTGCTTCTTGTTTTCTCTTTCTTTGTAGTTTGCTCGTTATCTTTTCGCGTCCTTTCTAGTCTTTTGCTTTCCAATTTAGCTTCTCTATCTTCTGTGAGAAACGAGCCAAGGAAAGCGAGGGAGGGTCGCATTGATTGCATCAGCAACATGCAGTTCCCTCTCTACTCTCCTTGCTACTCACTTCTCTCCTGTGCTTGAGTTTGACTCTCCCTCTTCTTTAGTTTTTTTTTTTAGTCATACATCAACCACGTTTACGGCCATGGAGAGGTTGCCTGCATTTATTTGTGTACGTGCAAGTGTGTTTTGCACTCTGCCTTCGCGCTTTGCACTCAAGCAGACTCGCACACATGCACACGCACACACAACAGAGCACATGCATAAACCTTTTATTCTGAGCAGTAGACAATCAAAAGTTTTGTTTGTTTATCTCATTTTCACCTTGAATTAGTCCGAAAAGAAAAAGAATGGAGTTCGCGGCGCGACAACTACAAATAAGCAAATTTTTGAGACGAGAACAACGCAACGAGAAGGAGAGGGAACCCCCCCTTTTTTTAAAAGTTTATGACTCACGCGTTGGTTTTTCGCCATTCAAATTGTTGTTTCTTAATGTTTTCTTTCTCTCCAAAAATTTGCGGTTTCTTTTCTCCGTCTACATCAACACAAGTCTTCAAGTTTGTTCTCTCTTAACTTTCAGAGCAGCTGCAAAACAGAGAACTTAAGTAGAGGCTCATTATAGTTTTCGCCATTTTTTTTCTCGACCATCAATTCTTTTTTTTCCCTTGACCTATACCCTTTCTTTCCTTTCTCACGCTGAAAAGTGTTTTCGACGTTCCAGTTTTTACACTGAGTACTTCTTTATATATATATTTTTCAGCCTTTACTGTCGTCCTCTTCCTCTGTAATGTCGTGAACAAAACGTCGACAATGTGTCATAAGAAAAAGAAGGAAAGAAATTTTCTATTTCTTTCTCTTTTTCTTTTTTCTTTGAGTCAAACGAGTCTTGTCAATCTTTTTTTGTTTTCTTTATTTATCCTTTTCTCCAATGCAAACGTCTTTTTTTTTGCTTCCTCTGTCTTATCTTGTTTGATTTCTGCACTTTTTGTGGGGGCCGTCATACACCCGCGTGCCTCTACCTTAGGTTCACACTTCTCTTCTCAATCTCTTCTTCTTTTACCTTTCTTCTCTCTTCTTCATAGACAGATACAAAACGCTCCCAAGAGAGAGTAATAAATTACACACGAGCGTCTTTACAAATACACACAATCAACTTTATGCAATTCAAGACTCCATTCCTTTTTGTGATCCAGCGACCAATTTACAACCTCAATTCTTCTTCTTCTTTATACATCCACCCCTCCTAACAAGGACCTTTTTAGTTTTTAATTTATCTTCGTCTTTTTTTTTTATTGGCTATTAAATGGTTCGCGACTCCCTCTATAAAGCTATTATCACTCCTTCTCCTATTATATTTATGTTTATGTATACAAGAAGCCTGATGCTAATTTTTCTTTTTGTGTTTTACTTTTTCCAGCGCTCACCTTACTAGGTTGATTTCTTGCTGTTGCGAACTCGAGTTTGCACGTCTCATTTGTTGGTCCTTTTTTTTTTTCTGGCCACCTCAACGCCATCGGCGAGCTTCAAGAGAAACAGAGACTTTAGCCATCTTCCACCCATTAGATGTAACTGAGAAAAGTAACAATAATAATTGTACAACCAAGTGGGTCGGAAGTTGGCCACGCAGCTACGTGCTCGCGTGTATCTTAATCGATTCACGGAAATTTTTATTGTGACCAATAAAAACTTGCGTTTTTTTTTCTCACGTGGCTCAAGTTTGTTTATGCGTTTGTTTCTGCACGCTCTTTTTTTCTTTTTTTTTTTGTATATTTACGAGAGCAGAGCCTTCAAGATGAGCGTTAAAGGTCACGATAATAACAAAAGAAAAGAAGGACATTCACAATGAGTTAATGTGTCTTCAACTCTGTATTTGATAACCACAAAACTTATCTATAGTTATATCTTCACCGTTGCCACTGCGTAACACTCTGATGTTTTTCTTTGTCGGACTGTGGGCAATACCTTTCTGAGTGAGACACTGCATCCTCACACGCGCGGATACACACACACACACACACAAAAACTTTTTCCATTTTTATTGTAAATAGTGTTAAGTCGCCTGTGTCAAAGAAAAGAGGATAAGAGCAGACTTGCCTTTGCGAAGTCCGCAGATATTCTTTTCTCTCTGTTATTTTTTTTCCAGATTTTCTTTTAATATAAACCGCGCTCCGTAGTGAAGATACACGTTTTTTTTTTTTAGATGTAAATGAACGCGCGAGACAGGGTTGCACCTCTCACGTCGTTAAGTTTATTTTCTCTCTTATATTTAATGCAAATAATGGGAAAAAACAAGAATAAAGGCACCGTTCCACTTGTGCCTCTTCTTTTTTTTTTTCTCAAAAAAGAAATTGCTTGCTTTCGCTATTCCTCATTTGCAATCGTTTTTCTATAACATCAGCGATTCCGTCTCGTTCACTCTTTTCTTGATTTATACACTTCTCGAACCCCTTTCTTTTCTATTCGATATCCTCTTTCCCAAAGCTGGCAAATATTCCACGTACCCTTTATATATCTCGGAAGTGGTAAAAATACTCGATCGACGATGTTTTGGAAAAAAAAAGTAAAAAAAAAATACCAGAAAAAAAACCGAAGCAACCCAAAAGTTAAGATGTGTTTGTGCGTCATACATTTTTCTCATGACGGTAAAGCATGGCCCATTCTCCTCTCTCTTTTTACTTCCCGTCACGGTCAATGCAACACATTTAAAATAACACGCGCGGTACCTTTTCTTTTTTGCTCTTTTTTTTTGTAGTGTCAACATATCTTTCGCTCCCTTTTACTGTCCTTTCCTCTCCTAAAGAGTATGAATGAAATTTTGAAGATGTTCTACTCTCTTTTATGTGTGTGTCAGTTTTTTTTTCTAATTACCTTTTTCTAGGGACCTACCTCTTTTCCCTTTCCTTTTCCAATAGTTTTTCATACTCTTTATGCTATTACTTTTGCAGACATTTTTATTGCGACACCTTTCAGCATGCCTGTTTTACACGTTCCTCTCCTTTTTGTTTTCCTCTTCTCCTCTTACTTTTTTGAGTGTCTGTTTTTCAACAACGTTTAATCAGTTTCTTTTTTTCTCGTAGGTCACGAGTTTTAAGTTATTGCAGAGTAAGCACTTCAGCTATTCACCTCTTTTAAAAGATTCCCCCCTTTCTTCTTCTGTGCGCAAAACGAAAGTCAATTTTGGTTCTGCTGCATTTGGGAAGCTCGTGTATGCTATGGCCCAAAGGGCGTTCATTTTCAGGTGCCTGTCTTTACAAAAAAAACAAAGCCTGCCTTGGCGACAGCTCTTTGTTTTTCACATTCAAAAGCGTTACTCTTGAGCTTTTCCACCCATTTCTACTTTACTTTTTACGGACGACGATTCCCTATTTTTTTCTGTTCTGTTTTCGACTGTCAATGTCGCCTGTACGCTTTCTTTGTTTCTGTTTTTCCTGGCTGGGTTCGAACTCGAAAAGCGTAATCCATAAAAAAAAAGAAGCCTTTCCGTCAGTATAATTAAAAAAAAAGAGAAGACGAGACATTGAGCCATTTTTTTTTTCTCCTCATGGCCAACCAAAACTCGCATGAAAGGATGTACTCAGACACGCAATGCATTTTTTCTTTTTCTGAAAGCAAAGCTTCAAGCTGGCACCGCGACACTGTGCAGACAGCTTAGCTGCTTAAGCGACGTTGAACTGAAGAGGGCAGGTTGTACATACGCAGCAAACACTATCACTATTAGTTTTCTTCCTTTTGTTTTCTGCCGGTTACTGTAGTTTATCGTTTTCTCTTCCGTAAGTGGTCTTGTAAATCTTTTGATGGATAATTTTCCAGACTTCGTTTTGCGATAAAAAAAACTTTGTGTTATATACCCCCTTTTTTCACGTTCTTGTTTCCCAATTCTTGTTTCTTTTCTTGTTCTTCTTTGTTCTTGCATGTGGATTCTGAAGTGCTTACCTGGCCCAGTCTCTTCTCGTTGTTTTCAATTAGAGAAGGGAGAGACAACTGGGTTGGAAAGTGCTGCTGCTGCCACTCTTCCCCCATTTTCCTTTTCAGCTTCAAATTCTGTCTTTTTTGCCCCCTTTTTTTATTGCCACTGGCGTAGCCGGTTCTCCATTTCCTTTTCTTCCCTCAGCCAACTTGTAGAGAGACAAGCTCTTGTTTTACTAGGGCACGGGCCAGCGACTCTCAATAAATGCTCTCTCCAATAAAAAAAAAATTGAGAGGACAGTTTTTACTTCTAAAAATTTCCGATGTTTTTCTTTCTTCTGCCCACCCGGCTGTCGCCACCGCTTTTGAGTTATCGTGCCTGCAAAGACGCGCGCGCAGCACTTATTCTCGAGTGGAGGCATGCCTCCAGACTTGAAAAGCCCGCGGAGAGAAAGAAATCAAAATTTAAATTTGCACGCACCGCGTATTCAACGAAAGAAAAAAAAGCTTGGTAAACCCAAAAACTTGAGATTCTAAAGCTTTCCACCCGCTGCTCGTGCCTAAGAAGAAAGCGAAAAAGCATACGATGTGTTTTGAAGGTGGGGAATGCTTTGGAAACAATTTAAGGCTATTTTTCCTACCTTCAAACCGTTTCACCGCTTTGCCACAAATCGATCGTCCTTTGTCTTTTTTTTTTCTGATGGCGACTCGCCGTTTTCTGATCTTATATTTCAGATTCACCGCCTTTTCATCTCTTTTTGATACTGCAATTATTTTAGTCAACGCTTTTCTTTCCGCTCCACCCCAACTATAAACTCAGTTGGCTTTGACGCAAAATTATTTCAACCAGGGGTGATTATTTTGTTCTTCCAGTTTTTTTTTTTTGACAGGTCCACTTTTCCTTTCTTTTTGTCTTTCGGCTACCTAGTTCTCAATGCCTTTAATAGATTCGTGTTAAAGACGCTACTATATTCCGGATGTTTTTTATTTTTTTCCTTTTTTTTCTCTTCTTCTATGCGAGCAAGAGCACGACACTGCAATGCTCTTTTCGTGTCTCCCTTTTCCACCCACGTTTGCGTCGACAGCATTTTTTTTTTTGTCTTACCGATTGTGTTTTCTCGCTTTGTACTTTAAAAGCGATGGGACTCTGACGCTCAATCCAAAACGACTCTTTGTCTTTTTTTTCTTTCACTTACCTTTGCTTAAATCGTCAACATCGGACCTGGTGTTTTGCACCAGGAGCAAGATCCGGGTGTCTCGTAACCTGTTTTGATCTTGTTGTGTTAACCGACTTCTTTCGTTTCTCTCTTGTGCTTTTCTCTTTTTCCCCTTTTCCAAGGAAAGAAAAAAAAATAAAATGTAAGCTACCCTCTCACCAAAATATACAAACACCGCACCTCCACATCTGATTTGCTCTGCCTTTTTGCTCTTGATGACTTACACCTTATTCTTTTTTTTTGCTATCCATCGACGACACCAAAAGAAGAATGGCAGTTTAATTTTTATTGCATTCAATGACAGAGAGGCGGTTTACATTCAAATCTTTTGATGTTTGTTTCCTACCCTCAACAGTGAGCCAGTGCACTCTTTTTTTATTCCTTAAACAAAACTTTACTTTTGATTTTACTCTTTCAAGCATGTTTTACTATACAGACTCCTCCTTTTCTTTTCCCCTCCGTTCCGTTCATTTTTTCTCAATTGGAGCGCGGAGGCGGTTTTCTGCCGCCTTCCCTACGTATATACAACCTGAAGAAAAATATAAATAAAAGCAGTACAAAAAATAAAAACAAAACAAAGAGACCAGAGATGGTCACGCACACGAGTCTTTGTGGTTTGTAAAAAGAAAAAAAAGCAAATGTTGACTAAGTTCGTTGCTCAAGGTGTTTTGTTTTCTTTGTCTGAACTCAAAGAAGTCAGGAGGCGTCTTTGTGGTTTGTAAAAGAGCTTCGAATACGTTTTGTCGCTAAGCGTTCTCTTAATTATACATTTCAGTGCCTCCTTGCTGAAGTGCTTCGTTCCGGCGACTCGCGTGCTGGTAAAGCTGGTGGGTGGAGATGAGAAAATAACAACAGCGGAAGTGAGGTGCGTGCGACGGACAAGGTCGACTTCACAAAAGCCCAGCGGGCCAAAACAGGTTTCAACTCGGCGACTTGCTTGTCGCAGTGCTTGAGAACAAACAAAAGAAAAAGGAAAGAGCTATGTTTGAACATGTATTTTGCACTGCCTTTCTCTTGTCTATCCGCCTCCTTTTGATCAGCTGCTTTTCTTACCCTTTCACTACACTCAAAACTTCTACACAATTTCAATTGCACTTTTGTCTTTGCTTTCTCTTGCATTCGATAGAGGCATACAAGGCGAGCAACAACAATAAACATAACAACAAAAAGTATATTTAACCAATTTTATTCTGCGTGTTTTTTTTTTCCTGACACGTTCTCATACTCCTTATAAAAAGTGTCTTGGGGCAATAATAAGTGAAGGAACACCTTCATTTGCTTCTTAATTTTCTCTTTTTTTTACCTTTACAGTATTTTTCTGAATAGTCACAGCAGAGAGGAGCGGCAAGAGGCGAAYATYAAGGCACAACTTAATTTTCTTCTCTTGCGTTGCCTGCTCTCTCTCTTGATCAGCGCGCTCTCTGCGCAAAAAGCATACAATACGTTCTTTTTCACTTTACTTCTTGTCTTTCATTTTTCGTATTTTCAGTTTTCTTGCTTGCTTTATTTTTCCTCTTTGCTTGCGTCGACCTTACGCATTCATTGAAGTCGATCGAGCGAAGATTTTCTTCCTTTTAAAGTCGTTTTCGTACTTTTGTAAAGGCTGGCTTGTCAAAACACTTCGTCTCACTCTTCACCAGGTCTTATAAACGCACGACCTGAAAGAGATAAAAAAGGTGCTTTGTCAAACTAGGTGAATAATCAACATTTCCCTCTTTTTTCCCTTTAAAATTCTTTTTTTTTGCTTCTGTGATCTTCACAAACTTCAGCCACACTTCTCTTCACAGCACCATCGTACATATATCATTGTTCGTAGCCGAGCAACGTCTGTTGACCTAAGTCTCTCGCTCAAATTTATTAAAAGAGCACGATCAATTTGTTCTAGTTTGAGACAACGGGGCCGGTCAAAAGATAGGCGACTTTGCTCAAAGAAGAAAGCGGCTGAAAAAAAAAACCCATAGAACTATTCTTGTATAAAAAAACAGAAGAGGGCAGTAAAAGCTTCAGGAACAGAATAAGAAGGACTGGACAATCTGTCAAGGCAAAGGACAAAGAAAAGAGCAGCCCGTGCAGTACGTTTTCTCTTTTCAAACACAACATACCCGGTTTTCTTAGCTGCTTTTCTTTTTATCCCTTTCTATTCTCACCCTTCCTGGCAGCTGCTCACTTGTGTGAGATCTGTGTGTTTATATTTATTTTTGACAGCCTCTCGTGTTACAATTTTCTTCCCTCTCTTTCTTCAATGCCACACCTGCACGCGTGCCCACCTCACATTGACGTTCCGTCGGAGCTCTACGAGGCGGTGGCATCGCCCGTCTCTCCCTCGACTCTCACCGAAGGCCCCTACAGCCCACTTTTCTTAACCGAAATTGACGAGAACGTCTTGCAGCCGCACCACCCGTTTCCGTCTCACTCGAACTCGTCCCCGTCGTCGCCGCTCGCGTGGATGTCCGCAGCGACGCACGGCGGTAGTGCGCAGGACGGCTGCCCGCGTGCGCGCCCGGCAACGAAGGCACGCGGCGCGTCGAAGAAGCCGCGTGAGGTGCTGGCGGCCGTGACGACTGACAAAGCGGGACGCGTGCAGAAGTCTGCGCTCCCGCACAAAACAAACACGGCAGCGGCAACAGCAGCAGCCATTGCAACGGAGACGGCGGTCGGAAAGAGGAAGCGAGATAAGGCGAGTGTTGCCGGAAGCGCCATGACCCGCCGCGCTCCGCTGCGCGCGCTGATCTCCGCGGTGAACTCTCGCGACGTCGTGCCGGACGCAGTGGACCCGCGTACGTCAGACCCGCCGCGTGCGGCAGTGATGCAGACAGATGCGGCTCACACGAGAGCGTACGACATCGACAGGCGCGAAGGAGAAGTGTTTGCGTCGCAGCCGGAAAGCGCGGCTACTTTGAAGTCGACGCAGCCTCACTACTCCAACCTTCCTGCTGAGGAGGAGGAACCGACCGGTGCGACGGAGGTGCCGTCCGCAACATGCGCGCGAGCACTTTTTGTGGCGTCCATTATAAAAGACGTGAAGGAGGGAGCCATGGAGGAAGGTGCTGCGGTGACCGGCAGCGCGCAGCGGGAGCGGCACCAGCAGCAAGACCAACCGGTGCCGATGATGGCCCGCACTCCACGCAGAGAACTCTCCAGCACCAACAATGACAACATCCGCAACCGTCAGAGTCGAAGTTGCAGCAGGCGGTCGGCGAGCGGGGCCGCCTTCAGCGCCCACAGCGACACCCGCAGTGAAGATTGGCTGTATGGGGTTACCGGCGTTCACCGTGCGTCCGCCAGCGCAGCCACCGCAGCGGCAGCAGAGGCAACCGCCTCTTTCATCTCGCTGCTGCTGCGCACGCCATCTTACAAGGCGGACACACACCATCGCAACGTCAACAACAGTACTCTGCCTGTTGAGGACGTGCCGGCACACGCACACGATGTAAAGACGGAGGGCAAAGACGGAGACGGCGCGCAGGAGGCGATCCATGCTGTGCCGCCGTGTGTGTTGTGGGAGGTGACGAACGGTTCTGAAAGTACCGTCACGCCGGTCAGGAAATTTTCAGTTCTGCCGCGAGATGAAATGGAGTCGGAAGAGAAGAAGGATGATGCGGGGCGGTCTGCGACATCGTGTGTTACTTCAAGAACACGTGCGGTGCCTCGCAGCCGTGCCAACTACACCGAACTCGCTCGCCTCCTCCTTCCCGTGCGTCGCGATTTCGTGCGCAGCGGCTTCACGCTGCACAGCTTCCACCGTCTCTGTGAAGCATCGATGAATGTCGAGGAGATGACGGAAGGTGCTGCTG
>MDUD01006633.1:12490-26893 GCA_002216565.1 Crithidia mellificae | reverse complement strand
GAGTCTGCCGCGGCGCTGCAGGCCTGTGAAGAGGCTAAGGAGGCGTGCCAGCTGAACGCGACGGACTGCGCCGCCCACCTGGCGGAGGTGACGAAGGCGCTGGAGGAGCGCACGTCGGAGCAGCACGACACCGCAGCTGCCCTCGCCGGTGTTCAAGAAGCCCTCGTGGCTGCTACCGCCGGCTTCGCGAACGAAACGGACGCGGAGCGGCAGCGGTGCGGCGTGAAGGTGGCGGAGGCGACGCAGAACTGCACGCGGCAGCTGCACGAGCTCCGCGCGGCGCTGCTGGCCGACTACACTCGCGACGTGGAGGCGAAGCGGCAGGCGTGCGAGGCGGAGATGTTGAAACTGGGCGAGGAAAAGTGCAGCGGCCAGCTACGCGATCAGGCGCGGGCGATGAAGGAGGATTGCGCGGGCTCGCTGGGCCACGCGGAGGCGCGCTGCGCGTCACGCTTAGCGCAGAAGGTGGCGGAGGTCAATCACACCTCGATGGAGGCTCTGCGAGAGCTACAGCAGCGGTGCAACTCATCCACCGCCGATTCCACACGCCGACTTGACGACTGCGAGTCTGCCCGTAAAGAGGCGGAGACAAGGTGGGCCGCGGAGAGGCAGGAAAGCCACGACGCCGCTGCCGCACAGCTGGCGGCCGCGCAAGTGACGTGTCAGGAGACGGAGCGCCACGTCGCGGCGGAGGCGTGCGCGAAGCAGCTGGCCGCGCAGGCCGAGGCGCTTCATGCCACCTGTAATGCCACGCTGCGGGAGACGGAGGTATTGTGCAGAGCGCAGCTCACGCACGACTTGGCCGCGGTGAACAGTAGCGCGGCCACGACGCTGGCGCAGCTCCGAGCCACCCTCGCCGCGGCCCACCGCGCTGCTGAAGACGGCGTGGCGGCGTGTGAGGGGCTGCGGGCGGTGGAGGCGGAGGCGGCAGCGGCGACGCAGCGCCGCCTCAACGCGAGCTGCGCGGCGCAGCTGCTGTCGGCGCGGGAGTCGTGCGACGAGACACTGCAGACGCAGCTGGCGGCGGAGCGGCTGGCGCTGCGGGATTCCGCCGAAGCAAACTGGACCCGTCAGAAAGCCGCGCTCACGGCGCAGTGCAGCCACGACGCACAACGCGCCGTCGCGGAGGCCGTGGCAGCGCAGCAGGCACTGCACGCCACAAAGCTGCAGGAAGCCACCGCGACTCTCCAGGCACACGCCGCTGAGGAGCTGCGGAAAGTGCAGAAGGCGACGGAGGAGGAGCGGGAAGCAGTGAAGCGGCGTCACGCAAGCGAACTGCACAGCTGCGAGGCGCACGTCGCGACTTGCGTCGGCGAGCAACAGGCGGCGGAGGCGGCCCACGTGAAGGCTGCAGCGGAGACACGCACGCAGCTCTTCGTCTACCTCGCTGACAGCGGCGAGGCGGCGTGTCTGCGCATGACGGCAGGGCACGACGCGAGCGGCTGCGCGGCGCAACGGAGGAAGATCGAGGCCGCGTTGCACAGCCTGCCTCCCTCCTCCACACCAGTGGATGCACTGGCCGGCTTGCAGGCACACGGTCACGGCGCGGCGTCAACGGGCTCGCTGACGTGGAACTTCACCGGCAGCGGACTGCGACTGCTGCCGGCTGAGACGGCACATCGGAAAGGGGCCGCTGCGTCGTGGCTGCACGTGACGGGGATGGTCGTGGGCCTGGCATCTGCGGCCTACGCGATCTTCCGTCGTCAGCGCGATCGCCGCCTTTACAAGGACACCATCGCCCAACTCAACGCCCTCATCGCGGCGAACGAGACGACGATGGCGGTGCGCTCGCCGCTGCCACCCCGGCCACGACGCGGCCGCCTGGGCACTGCCGCGGCTGCTTTCGCCGACGACGCCCCTGTTAGCTGGGCGGCGGCCGCCGCGTGCCTTGATAACTGCGCGGAGGCCCTGGACGCCTGGCACTCGACGTCGTGTGCGGTGCTGTACGAGCAGGCGGCTCACGCGCTGCTGCAGTCCCGCTGCGACGCCCAGCAGAGTTTGTTGTCGAACAGCCTACACTCCCCGTCTGAAATTACGCAGGGCGATGTGCCCGCCACCAGCGTTGTTTCGGCCTCGACCCTGCCGCTGACGGAAGTGGATGCCTCGCGTGCCAACGCCATGCCAGCCCTTACCCAGATGCACGAGACTTTCGTGGGCACCTATTACAACATTCTGGAGATGTACTACGTAGACCTGCTGAACGCCGTGGCGAATCGTGAGTTGGCGGAGAGCCAGCTGCAGGAGGCGGAGTCCGTCGCTTCACGACAGGCCACCATCCTGCATAAGCAGTCCGCCGCCGTCACGCAACTGAAGCGTGCGCTGGCTGAAAAGGAAAAAGAGCTTTCGGCGGTGCAGCAGCACCAGCGAGCCGCGCATCCGTCAGCGGCAAATAGTGTCACGGCGGCAGACAGTCGCCTCGCCCGCGAGGAACGCAAGACGGCGGCGCAGCAGGCGATGATCGCGCTGCTGGAGGAGCAGCTGCAGGTGAGCAAGGAGGAGTTGAGCCGCGCGCGCGGGGCGGCGCAGGCTTCTGCGGGGCGGACGCCACGCGGCGAGGCCGGCGCGGAGAGCGCGTCTGCCTTGCAAGTACGCTCGCTGCAGGAGCTGGCAAATGCGGAGAACGACTCCACCAACTCGTCCGACTTCTCCAACGCCAACCGATCAGGGCTGCCGCGGTCCGCCGGGGCATCCGCAACGACGTCACCCTCTAAAGGTCAGCTCGGCGGGGTTGGGGCGGGTCGAGCTGCGCCTGCCGCCACGTCGCACAAAGCACCGGTGTCGGCGCTGAAGAAGCCCACCAGTATGGTGCGCGACCCGGAGTCAACTCGCCGATTTCACAAGCTCCGGTGGAATGATGAGTCCGGCCCAGAATAGCACACACCCACAAACACACACATATACATACGCACTTGAGGGAAACGCAAACACGTTGTGCGCAGACGTGGTTGTGCGGATCGGGCCGATGCTGCACGAGCTAGTGCTGACTTTGGGTTTTACGTGCTGTTTTCACCCTCTTCCAAAAACGGGGACATTTGCATTCAGCTGCTCTGGCCGCTCGCGCAGGATGTTGCGCATGTACCCTAAGCCACGTGTTCAGAAGCAGCCACAACGCTGTCATTTCAATTTCTTTCCTTAAAACAAATTCTGTTGTCTTTCTCAGTAAAAGCGAGCGCGTTGATCTGCACCATTATGTATGCCACACCTTTATCAAAGTGAAAAAAGAAGCAAAGGAAACGCGTGAATCAATTCGAAATAATTCAAATGCTTACTTTAATCTATAGTACGAGATTGTTGCTTTAAGCTTGTGCGAGAGCGTCGAGCGACATCAAAGAAGCTCAGAAATTGTTTTGTCAGCTTGACCATGCTGCTTTACATCATTGAGGTCCATGTTTACCAAAAATGAAGCTGGTCTAACGTGTCAGGAAGCGCAGCTGCTCGCCTTGCTGAAATTATGAATAGTACACACTATCCTGCAATTTTCCTTTCACTTTGGCACTTCAAGCCTCCTTTTTTTTCCTTTAATGCTCTCACAACAGCGTTCAACTTGCACATCTCTATTTCTGTTTTCATGCGGAACGCGTTTATTCGTTTTTAAGGCATCATTTTTCCTCTGCTTAAATGGAAAATTTCTAGTTTCTGAAACGAAAATATCTACTTCCGAAGTTTAAAGCTTCACTTGCGATGCCAGTAAGTTCAAAAAGCAAGAAAAGCGTCGGGCTGAAAGTCAAGAGAACGACCCGCGCATTTTACTCCCGTGTTACCACGGAGGCTGCCGTTGAAAAGAGCGTCGTCGCCGATGCCCCTTACGTTGACGAGGATCATCCGACGGGACCCTTTGTGCACCGTAGTAGCCGCGTGCTCATCTGTGGCACTTTCCCACCCGTTAAAAAGTCCATTAAATTTTACTATCCGAATTCGAACAATGACATGTGGCGGATACTGGGCGAGGTGTTTTTCCGTGAGAAGGAGCACTTTTACGCGGACGTGGAAACGGTGAAGGTGAACAGACGCAACGGCGCGCGCAGCGTGCGTGTTGGGCGCGGCCTCGACGAGGCTAAGATTCGCAACTTTGCGCAGTCATACCCAGTGGGCTTCTTTGATGTGTGCAAGCGCATCCGCCGCCACCGCGGCAACTCTTCTGACGACAACATTGAGGCGCTTGAACGGACTGATGTGCTTCACGACGTACTGACGCACACACCGCACTGCGAGGCAATTGTCACCACCGGTACGCTGGCCCTCACGATGCTGCTTGATGCGTTGCATGGCTGTGGTTCCTTCACGTCGGCCAGCGGCGACGCCGTCACGCCGGTGGGGCTGAATAAGCTTGGGAAGGTAAAATACAGCCTACCTCCCGTGGGTGGGAAGCTGCTCTGGACACCGGACGCAACAGCATCTTTCCATCTACAAAATGCGCTGTGGATTTATCGCGCACCATCTACCTCGCGTGCATTGCCGCTTCGCGTGGAGGTCAAAATTGCGCATTACAGAGCCATGTTTACGGCTCACCTAGGTCTTGAATGAGTCTTGGTCTTGATGCTCACCATAATCAGGTGACATTTTTTTTTCTTCTCAGTGTGATCGTGAGCATTTTGGTCATTGATGTTCCACATTTTATTGGGTATTCTGGAATCAGCAGTGAATTGATACTCTTTTCGTTGCGCCTCTTTCTTATTTCTCCTGCTTTTATTTCTCCTAGTACCAAAAATTAAAGAATAACAAGACAACAACAACAACGGAAAGAAAAAAACAAAGATCTTTCTCTGTGTTGGCCAACTTGTATGCTATCAAGCAAGTTACCTTTGGTTTATCTCTGTGGACTTGCATTGCTCCCTGAAGGTTAATACGCTACTCCTCGCTGATAGTTCTTGACAATGTAGATGACCTTTTGGCATGATTTCCACCACTGTCTCTCTCTCCCTCATTGTGTGTGTCTCTTTTTGGCTCTCTTCCGTCGTCACCTGTTCCACTTTTAATCAGATTTGCAAGAGGCAGGTGTAGTATCAGTCAACATACCTGTATACTCTATTCTGTGACGAGTTGATTGAGTGCTGCATCACAACAACAGCGGCGTCGCTGATACTTTTATTATTATTATCCACACTTTTGTGTCTCATTGTGTGTACTATAGATCTCAAGGCAGTTTAAAGAAGAAAGCTGAACTTTCTGTCATCTGCCCGTTTTACTGCAGCTGTATTGCTTCGTCTGCTTCTCCGTTCATCCATTCCTGTGTATAGCTTTTGCATACTTTTCGTTTTTTTTTCTTTGGCGTCTATAGTTGCGACAAAAAGATCATTTGGCTGTCTCATCTTCTCAGACCTCTTTGATTTTACAGCTTTTTTTTAGAACTAGCACACGAAAGCGTACAAATCGCGGTCACCCCTGCCGACACGCGCACAAACGTGTAGCTACATTTTCACAAGGGGAGCACTTCTTTTTGCAGAGTATTCCTCCCTCCTCCGTTACGCCTGCGCCACGACTTTTCGTTCATGTCGCTTTTCATCGTCAACGCGCCAGAGCACGATGGGCAGCTAAAAGAGAACCTCATCGCGGCACACAAGTCGCGCCCGCTGCTCGCGACGGCGTGGGCCAACCCGGCCTCGGTGCTGATTACAAGCAATGAGGGTGAAGTGCTCACCACAATCAAAGAGCCCGCCGGGTCAGCAGGGCGGACGCAGCAGCCCACGGCACTCGCCTGGCACCCAACAGACCCGCTGCTGGTGGTCGGGTGGAGCAATGGCAAGATGAGCCTCTGGGCAATGCCGACGGCGAGTGCGTTGGCGCTGGGCGACGAGGCCGCCACAAACACCGCCAGCAGCGCCGTTCAGCTTCTCGCCGCGCGCGCCGCCACGCAGAGCGACGCCGAAGGAGCGGTGCGGGAGCACGGGGCAGGGGCGGTGCTTGCCGTGGAGTGGTCTACCCGTGGCCTCTACCTCGTCTCTACGTCGCAGCAGCGCTACGTGGTTGTGTGGATGCTCGATCAAACCGCCACGGAGACCAGCGTGAGCTTCAAGCTGAAGCCGCTGTGGTCGGTGCAAGCTTCAAGTCCGGTGGTGCGCGTGATGCACGTGCCGGGTGGTGCGGTGAGCGAAGGCCGCTCCGTGTCCGCCGCGAACGCCAACGCAAATGGCGCCGGCAGCGGGGGCGACGACGACATCAACTTTCTGCTGGCAGACGGCGGTGCCTCGATTATGGCCGTCAACGAGGAGCAGCAGCTCTTCCCGTGTGTGACGCAGCAGGAGGCCATTGTGTCCGTCATCTACGACCCGCGCAGCCGCACCCTCGTCACCCTTAGCACGAGCTACATGATCGAGGCCTACCGAGTCGGCGAGGACGACTTGAAGGGGACGTCGACGGTGCGCCGCAAGCTGCCGACGCCGTCCGCGGCCGCCGTCGCCACCACCGCCAGCGGTGCGAAAATTCCAACAGCGATGGCGTGGGCCTCCGCGGGCGTTGTCGCCTTCGGCGGCGGCGACGACCGGCTGCGCCTCTTTGAGCTGGCCACCGAGTCGCTTGACGTACTCACGCTGCCGCAGCCGGGCCTCCACGTGTCGTGCCTCGCCACCAACCTCGTTAAGGGCGTGATGACTGCCGGCACAGTGGAGGGGACGCTGGTGGTGTTTCAGCGCCACGCCACTGCCGGTGCGGCGGCGGCCACCACCAACGCGGGGAATGCGGGGGGTGGCGCAAACGGCATGCGTGGCACCTCCGTCTTTGCCCTCGGCGCCGAAGGCGGGCTGGCGCATCAGTGGGAGGCCCTGGCGGTGCACCAGGTGGGCAAGTACGTGGACCGTCTCGTCTTCACCGCGCTGGGGGACATGGTCGTGTGCCGCGGTGGAATGGAGCTGCAGGTGCTGCACGAGACAAACCGCAAGCGCGCGTGGGACGGCGTTGCGGCAGCCACGCAGATCTCGGCGGATATGGTGGTGATTGAAAGCGTTACAGGCTGCCAGTGCCTGTTGCGCAGCAAGGGCAACGTCCGCGGTCTGTCCATCGCGTTCCCTAACATTGCTCTGTGGAATGGCTCGCAGATCGACCTCTACACCATCAACGAGGCGACGTCGGAGTTCACGCTGGTCAACTTCGTGCCGACGACGAGCCCCGCTTTTGCGATGCACCACGACGGCCTCATCTACGTCAAAGGCAACCGCGTCGTCTTCGAGACGATGCAGCTGTCACCGATTGCCCAGATGACCTTCACGGAGGCGGAGGGGCCGCCGGTGATCATGGACATCATGAACGACTACCTCGTCGCGGTGTCATCGAAGAACTACCTACGCCTCGCCCGCGTGTCCTCGCGGGATCTCCGCCAGGTCGGCCCCGCTCGCCCTTTGACGTTTGACGACGCACCGTCCGACTCGGCCGCTGCCTCGCCCCTTGCCGCCGCAGCCGCAACGTCAGCAGGAGCTGCTGGGCAGGGGCGACGGGCATCAGAGGCGCCGCAGAGCCCGGCGGTGTCCGTTCTCACCGCTCGCGTCAACGCGCAGGGGCGCCGCGTCGCCTTCATGACCGGGCTCGGTGCGTTGGGCCTGCCGGACACACGGATTTGGGTCTACAACTCCGACACGGACAAGATGTCGTGCTTCGACTTCGCCACGCGCAACGAGGTGCCGAACGCGGTGTACTGGAACACACCGGAGCCAAACACGAACACGGTAGGGGAGCTCGAGTACCTCCTGCTGGCGTGCGAGACGCACCAGATACGCTCGGACGACAAGAAGTCCGCAGATGGCGACGACGCCGCGGCCAAGTCAGACAAGGACAACGCAGCGAACAAGAGCACGGACCGCGTCACCGGCCAGGAGGACCTGCCGGAGGCACTGCCTGACATGGAGAACTTTGCGGAGAAGAAGGAGGCGATGGAGGACGCGCGGCGCGGCTCGCTTGGTGCGACAAACTTCATCGACCACCGCGCGCACAACATCGTCACCCTCTTCGCGACGCACACCGGCCTTGTCGTGCAGAACGTCGGGTCGCTGCGCCGCTACCAGATCTGCCTTGTCGGCCTCACCATCCCCGACTTTTTGCTCGCCTCCGTAAAGATTAACGGCAACCCGGCCAACGCGGAAGACTACGTCATCGAGCAGAAGCGGCTGCGCGACTTCGAGGGGCTGAAGTCGGACAAGGACGTGGCGGTGCGGGAGGCGCTCATGAAGTTTAGCTACTACTCCACCATTGGCAACATGGACGAGGCGTACCGCTGCGTGAAGAACATCAAGAACCCCGCCGCATGGCAGGGCCTGGCGCGGCTGTGCGTGACGAGCGGGCGGCTCGACGTGGCGGCGGTGTGCCTTGCCACGATGGAGGACTGCGTGGCGGCCCGGGCGCTGCGTGAGGCACGAGAGGAGTACCCGGACGAAAAGGACGTGCAGCTGGCCACGCTGGCCCTTGGGCTTGGCATGACGGAGGAGTGCGAGGCGCTGCTGCGCAAGGCAAAACGTTTCGACCTCATGACGGACGTCTTCATGGCGTGCGGTAAGTTTGAGCACGCGCAGCGGCACTCCGAGAAATTCGACCGTGTCCGCATTCGCCCCGTGGCGTACAAGTACGCCCAGTTCATGGAGAGCCTGCAGAACATGGACGCGGCCATCATATGGTACTACAACGCCAAGTGCGCCGGCACCGACGTCCCGCGGATCTTCTTCCAGACCAACCGGATGCACGAGCTGCGCGATCTGATGGTGCCGCGCAGTCACCCGAACTCACCGCTGGCGAACACCGGCAACGGCAACAGCAATGCGGCTGGCAACGGAAACAACGGGGCGAGCGCCAACGGCCCGCCGGACCCGCACGGCGCCTTCGCCACTCTCTTCCCTCGCAACCGCGAGCTGCTGCTGTGGTGGGCGCAGCACAGCGAGCGGCGCCGCAACGCGCAGGAGGCGCTGCGCTTCTACCACGCCGGCGACGACGTCTTTAGTGTGGTGCGGGTTCTGTGCTCGCTAAACCCGCCGAAGCTGGAGAATGCGGTGGAGCTGGTGAAGAAAGAAGTGGACAAGGCAAAGGCGCGCTTCCAGCAGCAACAGGCGTTTGCCGCCGCCGCACCTGGGCGTCGCACGGAGGAGGACCAAGGTGAGCCCGACCCCGTCGGTGCCGCCTTCTTCATTGGCCAAATTTACGAGCGACAGGGCGATGCCGCCCGCGCACTGCAGTACTACCAGACCGCCGGCGCCTACCGCAGCGGCTGCCGCGTGGCGTGGCGCGCGGAGCAGTACGGACCGGTGGTGGCCCTCGCGATGAAGAGCGGCGATGAGCGCTTGATGCTCGAGACGGCGATGGCCTTTGAGAAGCACCAGATCTTTGACAAGGCGGTGCAGCTGTATCGCCGCATCGGTGCCGTGCAGTGCGCGTTGGACGCGTGTGTGAAGGGGGGCCTCTACGAAACGCTGCACGAGATCAGCGCCAACCTCGCCAGCGCCTCCACCGACCCTGCCGTCTTCCTCGGCATGGCGGACCACTTCCAGAGCGAGGGCGACTACACCAAGGCGGTGGAGATGCTTGTGTTTGCGAAGCACTTCGACGAGGCGATGAAGCTGTGCGAGACGCGCAACGTGACGCTGACGGAGGAGATGGCAGAGTCGATCACGGCCGACATTGGCAAAATGTCTCAGGAGGACAAGCAGGCACTGCTGCATAAGGTGGCGCACATCGCGCGTGACCAGGGCAGCTGGTCGCTGGCGTGCAAGAAGTACACCCAGGCGGGCGATCGCGTGAAGGCGATGAAGATGCTGATGCGCGGTGGTGAGACGGAGAAGGTCATTTTCTTCGCCAATCACTCCCGCAATGCGGAGATCTACACGATGGCCGCGAATTACCTGCAATCGCAGAACTGGCTGGCCGACGCGAATATCTACAAGAGCATCGTTCTCTTCTACACGAAAGCCAAGGCGTTCTCGAATTTAGTCACTTTTTACGAGTCGTGTGCGCAGCTGCACATCGACGAAAACCGCGACTACGCCCAGGCACTGCGCGTGCTGGAGGAGTGCATCCGCCTTGCCACCACCGGCGCGGCCAGCAAGGCCAACGTGGACCCCGTCAAGATTGAGCGCATGAAGCAGCGGGTGGAGGTGATGCGTGGCTTCGTCACCGCACAAGCCGTGTGTGATTCGATGAACGCGGCAGATCGTGGGTCGGCGGAGGAGAAGGCGAAGGGGGATAGCGTGATCGCCGCGTGCTCGGACATCATCAAACGCAGTCGCCCCGCCAGCCCTGACCACGACCTCATCCACGAGTCCGTGCACGTGGGCGACGTCTTCGCGCTCATGGTACGCTTTTACTTTGACAAGCTGGGTGAGCCGAACAACGCACTCAAGGTGATGGAGAGCATGCCGAAGCACGGCGCAGAGCCGCAGCTGTTCATTGAAGTGGACTACATGGAGAAGGTGTGCAAGGCAAACGGTAAGTCGCTGGACTCCGTGCTGCCAAACGCGCGCATCGGCGACGTGGCGGCGGCAAAAGGTGCCGCACGCAAGGCGAGCACAGACACCCGCCGCTCGAGCTACATTGACGAAGACGTCGCCGCCAACTAGATCTGCCCCCTTCTTTCTTTACTGAAGACCAAAAAAAAAATAAAGAGGGAGCCATTCTAACGCGCGTTTGTGTGAATTAAAGGGTGTCGATGCGCCTTGAAAAAGCCCTTTGTTTTGTTTTTTCAGAACTTTGCTCACACGTTCAGCCCGTCGCTCTGCGGTGCCGAGAATACGTGGTCATCCTGTCTCCTTAGTGTTGTGGCCTACGTCATGGCTCAAAGATTACTTGCCTGCGCTTCTTTTTTCCTTTCTGATGTAAAGGGTGCAACTTCTTGGATGAAAGCTGTTTTTTTTCTTTCTTCTTTTTGCTGGTACTTTTTATCTTTCGCTGTTTGCGTTTTTTTTATCTCATTTATCTTTTCTACCTTTTTTGCCATGTTTCTCTCTACGTGTGTGTTCGTGTTGCTGGTATCTTTGACTACCAACAAATCTGTGCTCACCACCTTCGATGTTCGATTAGACCTTAAACAAAATCGAAAAAAAAAGTAGTATTCAGAGGACGATAATTCTGAATGTTACCAATTGAGGTTGACCTAGTGCCTCCAATCCTTGATTACAGAAGCATTAAACTTCTTTCTTTGGCCCTCTTTCTTTTTTTTTCTGGCGAATTAAGTGAACTGCTCAACTTTAGTCAGCTGGGATACAGTTCTATGAGACCGGGACAAAGAAAGTCTCGTCCGAAAATCTGCGCTTCTCAATACCAGTGTGCAATAACTTTAAACCCTTTGGATGATCATCATCATTGCAGAACTCGTGAGGATTCAAATGTTGCCAAAATTTGACGTGCTGTTTGCTTGCAATTGCTCTTCGCGCACTTCTCCTCTTCTTATATTCCCCCGGCTTTCGTTTTCTTTTTTTTTTACCCTGTAGCAACAATCTTTTGGCGAAGAGTTGGCGCAGCAGCGCTGTATTGATTTTGCTGCCGTCTGTGCGTCAGCCTCTTCTTCTTCTCAACATCGTTGTAAGCGGAGGTAATTCAATTTCTTACTTTTTTTTTTTGTGTCTCAACACCTTTTTTGTTTTGTAATCTGTTTACCAAGATTAGATTACGCACGCGATGGAGGATCCCTTGCAGGGCGCTTCTGCACTTGTGGTAGAGGCACCCTTGAACAGCGAGCACACCGCCTCTGCACCGGCTCACACCACCACCACCACCACTTCTGCAAGTGCAAACACGGCGGACGCACCGGTACCGAAGCGTCCTTCTGCGCAGCCCTCGCGCATCTCCCCCACCAACGGCACATCCCCAAGTACGCAATTCAGCACAAACAGCAAGTACGCCGTGACATCCGTTAAAGCAGCAGCTGCCATGCCGCCTGCGGAGATGCGCGCGGATGCGCTGATTCCCACCACGGGCGGTGCGGCGCCGCAGTTCCCGGTGGTTCACCCGCACGGCTTCCGCATTTTAAACAACGCCAGTGCGATAGAGCGCAACATGCGCGGTTACTTCCGCCTGCCGCAGCCTCTTAACGCGGCGGCGAAGGCGGAGCAGCGCAGGCTGCAGCGCACGCTGCGGCAGGTGGAGAGCGAAGAGGCGCAGCGGCGGGCGCGTGTGACGGGCAGCGCGGACGGCGTGGTGCTCGACGGCTTTCTCATCTTAGGCGCGTGTGAGGCGGACGATCCGTCTGAGGTGTCGGCGGTGACGCTGCAGGCCTCCCACCTGACGAGCAGCATCGCCGAAGATCTGACCTACTTCACAGAGCTGCGTACGCTGGATGTGAGCGACAATCAGCTCCGACTGGGTGACGTGCTGCCATTTCCAGGCTTGGAGACGGTGCACCTCGTGTGCAACGGCATTTCATCTCTTAACGACGTGCGGGCGTGTGACAGCCTCTCGCTCTCTACGCTTTTGGCACTCGATCTCGCGTACAACCGCATCCCGTCGAGAGACTTGCTCTGTCTCTCCGCTTTTACCGCCCTGCAGCACCTTGACGTGAGTAACAACGGACTGCGCTCCCTGCCGAGTGACCTCTCCTCGCTCTCTCAGCTAACTCATCTCGCGCTGGAGGCAAATCAGCTCCAGTCCAGCGAGGTCTTTCACGCCTTGGGCACGCTGCCTTCCCTGCAGGCACTTAACTTGGCACGCAATCGACTCTCGCAGGTGCCGCTGCTGCACGCCGCACCTTTGCCCCGCACGCGTCAGGACACGAGCAGCACGGTGGCGGGAGGCTCTTCGTTGGCAGGGGCGTCGAGGGCTGTCTTTGCTTTTCCAGCTCTGCAGACCATTACTCTCAGTGAAAACCGCTTCACAGACGTCGCGGCTTTCTTGCCCCTCGCTGCACTCCACCGCACACTGCGCCACGTTGCGGTCGGCGGCAACCCGTTTTTGGTCCGCCAGCCGCAGGAGGCCGCGATGCAGCTTCAGCAGGCTTTGGACGAGGCGGTGGTGGATCTCTACTTTATTGCGAAGGATCCTGCTGCGCCGCCGCCACTATCTTCACCAGACTGCGCTGCGGTCAGGACGGACCCGATGACGGAAGGCGGCGCAGACACCTGGCAGGACAAGACGTGGGTGCGTTACATCCCACCGCCAGCGGTGCAGCAGGTACAGGAGGAAGGCGAGTATGAGGCGGAGGCAGGCGAGCCCACTCGCAGTCGCGCATCTTCGCTAAATACGGCGGCACCTCCTTCAGTGAACGCGGATGGCGAAGAGGAAGGCGACCACTACCATCACCTCGAGTCTCCAAGCGCTGCATCAAACTACGGGCATCAGCACGAGGAGGAGGTGGTGCGCACGTCCGGTCTGGTTGCACAGGGCAGCGAGGACGACGACGTGTTTCGCCTCACCGTGGCGGCCTACATGGAGCGGTATCACATTCAGGTTCAATCGGCCACCCCGCCACCGCCGCCGGCGAAGCAGCCAAAGCGCTTTTTCTACTCCGCCGCCTTCCGTGCAATGGACCAGGGCGCGGACGGCGGTGCGGATCTCGTCACTCTGCCGCCTTACGAGGAGTTCATGGACATTTACCGCATCGCCGGTCGGCAGAGTCACGCCGCTCGGCGTAAAGGACACCCGGCGGTGCAACGTCGCGTCGGCAAGGCAAGCGCGTCCGCGCCGGCTTCCGCGCGCCACGTCGCGTTGCCCCTCCTCGCACGCCACGCCTCCACTCCGCCACCGCCGCCCACCGCGGCAGCGTCGAGCTCTGGCCGTATCGCGCCTGCAACGCGGCACGGTCGAAGCAGCGTCGAGGACGCCGCCCCCTCCTCCACCGACTCGAGAAGCGACACAGAAGAAGAAGAGGAGGAAGAGGAGGCAGAGGGGGACGGCGGTGACGGCTTTTTCCTGACGGGCATGAACAGCGAAGGGGACCAAGGAGGTCGCGGCAGCCGTCGCAAAAAGCGTAGCATTCAGGCGTCCGGCGGCGACGACAAGCACGACGGCGCACGCGCACCAGCAGACCCGCAGGGGAGAGAGCAGCTGACGACCACCGCGCCGCTACCGTACACGTACCAGAATAATACCGCGGTTCTCACGGGCCAGAGTTCTCTGCCACGTCCGCCTCTCCCGCGGTCCGTCGTCTCACCTGCTAGCACCAACGTGCACACGGCCATGTCGGAGCTGCGCGCAATGCTGCGCAAACCGCTGCCCTCGCTTCCGTACGAGCCCTCGCGAACCAAGCAGGGCCGCTAGAAGCCTCTGGAGACTGTGCATGTCATGCGCACTTTTGCGAGTATTCCGTATATATGTTCAGCAACTCTTCAACACTCCCCACGTAAATTATGTATAAGTTTCATAAGGTACCATTTCGACTTTCTCCTTCCTCTTCTTTTTTTTTGTATGTATACTACTACGGGTGCCTCAATTCAATGAACTCATCCTTTTTTTTTGTTTTGCACCTTCTCTTTTTTTTTTCTGATGGAAACGCATTTTGATAGC
>MDUD01006629.1:0-16710 GCA_002216565.1 Crithidia mellificae | reverse complement strand
TTCCTAATTGAGCCGACTCCCCGTTACTGACGCCTATTATACAACTATATAAAAGTATTTTTTCTTTCACCAGGACCAGAGTTTCTGCTGAGTTTAGCCCCCGTGCTAAGGACAAAAACGCAGCACACTCCAAGAGAGAAAGAGTCAATCTCATTCCCTCTTTCTTACCGCACGCAACGCAGCATGTCATCGCAAGAGGATCTCAGTGCATTTCCTGAATATCGACATCCTTTTAATTCCACCGGCCGCTCTCCTCTTTCTGAGTCCATGATGCCCAACTCGGTTCTCGGGATCATGGACGGCCCGGACGGTTCCAGCGAAGGCGTGCGCGCTGGTGTGCTCGGCGGTTCCCCGATGACCGGCTCGTCAGACAAGCCTGTGCCGGCAAAAATTCGAACAGGGACGGTGTTGGAAGATGATTCATTGCCGTCATCGGACAACAGCCCCCTTGGCGGGCCAAAGCCGATGGTGCAGCGCAATCGCCGTCTTGCGGTGGACCTCGCTTACGACGACACCACGTCCTCGCTGTGGGTTCGCACGAAGCGGCTCTTCGGCAACTTGTGGAACTCGTTGAAGATGATTCGCCTCTTTCTCTCCCTTGCCTGGACGGACATCAAGACGCGGACGTGCAGCTACTGCCTCGGCTTCTTCTCCGTGCTTGTCGTGGTGCTGCTGTGCGTGCTGATGATCTCGCTGCTGACGAACATGCCTATTCTCTTCCTGCGCCTGTCAGAGGCGGCGCGTGGCGAGTACGACCTGCGCATCGGCCCAGGTGGTGTGATGACGGCGGCAACCTCTGTCAACTACACGACGATCAAAGAACTTTTTCCGTCCTCCGACGCGGCCTACGGACTGCACGCGCCGCGCATCGTGGACACCTTCAACGCACAAAAAGTAAGCACGTGTGTCAACAAGACGGCATCGACGCTGTGGTACGCTCTGGACGGGACGATGTGCCGCAGCGAGGGCAGCTGCATGAGCCAGTGCTCCACGACGGCCTGGACGCCCGTAAACCTGGTTGCGATCGACACCGCGGCGGAGCAGCGCATGGGCTTCGGCACGTCGTACAAGCAGCGTGCGCCGAAAGAGGGCGAGGTGATTCTCTCGCACCGCGCCGCGCTGCTGATGGGCGGTGTCACGGTGGGCACCGAAGTCGCGCTCTATGGAGATGCGCGGGCCAACTTGGAGGAGCCGTTTTCGCACTTCACCGGCTCCGAGTCGACGGACGTCATCATGCTCTTCACGGTCATCGCCGTGATGGATCCCGACGACCACAAGTTCCCCTACCTTACCTCCTTTGCCGTCGTGAACTTCGCCACCTACCTGAAAGATGTAGCGAAGGGGCTGCGGCCGGACACTCCGAACGCGACGGTGGCCGTCGTCGCCAACACAAACCCGAACGACTGTGCCTCCTTCGTGTACTTTATCATGGAGCCCGACACACGGCTGCGCGCGTACCGCTCTACCAGCTACAACACCATTCGCCGCCACGTCGTGGCCTGGGCCTCCGGCATTTTGTCGCCGCTCGGCTTCATGCAGATTGACCGCCAGACGCCGCAGCTGTGGGGCCTGTGGTCAACACGCATGATGAGCGTCTTTCTCGGCCTTATCATCTCCGTCATCCTGCTCGCCCTTGCGTTTCTCAGCATCGTGCTCATCTACACCTTGCTCACCGTCGGCGTGGAGACGAAGACGTACGAGCTTGGCATCCAGCGCATGGTCGGCTTCACCAAGGAGAACTTGGTCATTTCGGTTTTGACAAACGCCTACTCGTTTACCATTCCGGCGTGGCTTCTCGGCCTCGCCGCCGGCCAGGCTGTCTACATTGGTGTGCGGCAGCTTTTCATTCAGCTCATCTCCGTGACGCTGCCGCTCGGCATCACCGGCGCGTCTGCTGGGTGGGCCACGCTGGCCGGCCTCGGCATTCCGATTGTGGCCTCGTTCTTCCCCATCCTCGCCCTGGTCACGCAGCAGCTGCCCGACGCCCTCAACACGTCGCGCGGCCGCAGCGTTGGTGTCAAATTTCAAATCCGCCGCAACGACTCTTCGCAGCTGAACGGGACCATGTTCGGCCTCGGCATCCTTCTCTTCGTCTTTGGCTTCCTCATCTACTTTCTGTTTCCGACCGGTTTGATCGCCATGAACCTCAGCCTCATCTTCTACATCTTCTTCGCGGTGCTCATTGGCCTGCTCGCCGGCTTTGTGCTCCTCGCCCTCAACTTTGAGCGCGTCTGCCAGGTCTGCATCTCGTACCTGCTGCTGTTCTGGGAGAGCAAGGCGGTCTTCTCCTTCATGCAGAAGAGCCTGTCGGCGCACCGCAGCCGCAACCGCAAGACGACGCTCATGTACTCCCTATCCCTCGCCTTCGTGATCTTCATCACGGTGGCCGTGCAAATTGAGCTCACCTCCTTCCAGTACTCGGCGCGGCAGAAGCTGGGCTGTGACGTGCTCGTGTCTACCGGCTCGCTGACGCTGCGCGAGTACTGGGCGGTGGAGGAGTTCCTCGACAGCTACATTCAAGCCAAGATCATCACAGGCTACACGTACGAGTACACCACGCCCGAGATGAGCCGGCGTCGCAGTGAATCCCTTGACTCCCTTGGTCGTTACCGGAGCTCCTCCCCCGCGGTCACCCCTCTCCCGCCCAACTACTATGACGTGCTCGGGTCGTCTTTCCTGCTCGTCGATGCGGTGGATCCGCTGGTGAAGCAGTACGGGCTGATGCAATCTCTCTACACCGACGCGGGTATGCACCGCAGCATCCTGTCGTCCGGCGCCGCCAAGTACCTCGGTGTGGGCAACGCGGAAGGTGTCCTGCTCTACAGTGCAACGTACGACGTGAACCGGACGGCGGAGACGACGGCGAGCTTTGCCATTCCCGCTCGCCCGGTGGCCACGATGGACCTGACCCCGGTGCAGAGCATGTCCAAGTACTCCTCCGACTCTACGCCCCTGATTGTGTCGATTCCCGGCCTCTTCTACCAGATCAACGACTCCGACACCAGTGCGATGGAGGGTGTGATTTCGAACATCCGTCTGCGTGTGCGACGGACTAACACCTACAAGGCCGTCGGCGACGCCCTGACGTCTATCTTGTCGGAGCTGGGCCACACCGCCGACATCACCACCATTACAGACCAGACGGAGGACATGGCGACGGCGAACGACATTCTGAACATCTTTTTCATTATGGCGGAGCTGATGATTCTCGTCATCTGTTTTTTCTCGCTCATGAGCAGCATGACGACGAACGTGTTAAACTCATCGAAGGAGATTGGCGTGCTGCTGTGCATGGGCATGACGCGGTTTCAGATCTACCGCGTGTACATCTGGGAAGCGTTCATCCTGGTGGTGTCGTCAGGTGTTGTCGGGCTTATTGTGGGCGTCATTGTCGCGTACACGATGCTGCTGCAGCAGATTCTGTTTGCGCAAATCTCCTTTCCGTTCCCCTTCCCGTACGTCCAACTGTGCATTGTCGTGGCCGTTGGTCTCGTCTCGGCGCTGGCGTCGAGCATCAGCCCCGTCGCTTACCTTCTTGGGTTGCCGTCCGTGACGCACATCCTGCGTCGCTCCATCACGTAAGCAGGACAGAATGGCACAAGAAAAAAAACCCAGAGCTAGCGAAATTCCCCGATTCTCGGTGCTACCGACGCAGCAGTGCTTACATAACATATTTTTTTTTTCTGTCTTCTCTTACGTTTTTAGAATTGTTATTATAATTTTTATTTCTTTCGACTTGCGACAGTTTTGCTGTCGACCTGCTTTTTTTTCTACGTTCAGATTCTGCTGCTGACTTCTGTTTTCTTTAATTCTGTTTTCCTTTCCCTTCGTTTTTCTTTGTTTCAGTTTCCTTTTATCTTTGGTTTTCTTCTCTAGATTCTTAATTTATTGTGTGCTAATTTGCTCTTTAATGAATTTTCTTAAGTGTTGCTTTTTGGGGTTCCTCCAAGTGACGATGTAAGACTCTGTGGAGCGTTGTAGACTAGCACGTCGCACTTTGCCCAAAAGATAACAACTATGACCATTGACGTTAAAATATTTAAAAGCAATTGAACCAAAACTTAACACCGTGTATCTCCTTTCCCTCTTGTTTTTTTTTTCCTTGTAGAAAGTGAATTCCAAATCAAAGTGATTTCTACCCCGGCTTGCTTTTCAGCTGCCACACTGTCGTCCTTTTTTTTCTCTCAAAGAATTTGTGGTTGATACAAACAGAAAAAGGTGCCCTTGATTTTTGTTTCTTTTCCGGTGACACGTGACTCTCCTGTTCCTCTCCTTTTTTTTTCTTTTTCTTGCCCAGTAAGGAGAGAAAATTTTCTAACTTTAATACAAGGTCGCGCAAATTATTCTGATGTCTTGCAAACGCAGACGCAGCTGCTTCGCATTGCTACTCTCTCAGGAGTCCTGATCGAAACTTCATCTCTTGCATCTGCACCACAACCACCTCTTCCACCCTTTTTTTCTTTCATTTTTGTATCTTTTTCCTAAATCACCTGCACGCTAGTATAAATTAAAATAAGTGCGCTCACTTTTATACGCACACACTAGCATCAATTAATTTAATCCAATCTAAGTTCGTATCTCTCCACCCCGCTTAATTCTTCTAAATTTAGTGTTTTGGTTCCTTTTCTTTTCTTTCTTTAACTTCTTTTGAATTCGATCAGTGCCGTCAACGTAAGAATCTTTTTTTAAATTTAATATCAATTTTTAAGCAATCTCTGACAAATCAGCAACGCAAAGTTGCGTGGTGCCTTTTTTGTAGTATATATATACCGCCTCATCTTTTCTTACTTGTACCCCGCAGCTTTTAGCCCGCGGCACTTTTTTATTTCCTTCTTTTTTTTTCTTGACCCTCTTTAACTTTAAATTTGTTTACGTTTTAACTTCCACCTTTCTCCCATGCTTTAATGTCTAAGCTGTTTAAACTGGCTATCCCTTTTATAAACTAAATCAACCAACAAAAGTCAGAGCACACAGCCTATCGATCAAACACAATTCCTCAACTTTTCTAACGGACACAGGTCACAGACAAACATATATAAATTTTGTTCCTACTGTACGCTTTAGGACGAGGAGGAGGGCATAAAAATAAGTTGCTCGGATCCAAGCTCCTACCGCGTACATTTTCCTTGTTTTTGGTTCTCTTATTCCAATACCTTGTAGCTTTTTCGGAAAAAAAACAAAATTTTCCAGCTTGTTGTTAATGCTGTCATAACCACGACTACTATTATTATTATTATTATTATTACCACTACGTCTGACGTGTCCACTAAATCCTTGAAAAATAATATTTGTCCTGCAAATGCCATGAAAGCGAAAACGGCTTTGGAGAAGACCAAACCACTGTGGCAGAGCTGGAAGCCGGCAAGGAGGCTTTGCGTGACGGTTTTTTTTTCCTCTCTTTTATAAACCGGAATTTCTTGGAAACGTAGAAGCTGGGTGCTTTTTTCACGAGCTAAGAGGCAATTGCTGGTGTATTATACTTTCATTTTTGATAGTCGTAGTATGCGTGTTAACCTCACACTCAGCAATGTTCTGGTTGTATGTAGCTCACTCGCATTATTTTTCCTTGCCTCAACATCTCGCTCTGTTTCTCTCTGTTTCTCACTCCTCTTTTTTTGTAAAGGTTAACTCTGAAAAACTTGTCAGGTACCCATTCTTTTGCCTACATACTACACATATACAACAGTACCTGCTCACCTCCCACACGAAGAAAAGTTGCAGCATCAGCAAGACAATCCTAATAAAACGAATTATGGCAGAGACGTCGACGGCTGCGCGTGCCCTGCTGGGCAAGAAAGGTGCAGTGTTTATGGGCGATAAGTTTATCGAGCTTGACGATCCTGCTGCCGTGACGCTGGAGGATTTGTGCGAGTCTTTTGGCACCCCGTGGGAGAGCGGCATGCACGTCCGCCAACGATCGACGGGAAGGGTGGTGGCCACACTGCCTTTTGAGCCTCTCCCGCCTCTTTCGGAGGTGGCCGATGTTGTGGTGAGAGCGGATGATGCCTTGAATGCGGCGGCCATGGCCGCAGACGCTGGACTGGCTCAAGAGGAAGAGGTTGGTGGTAGCAGCAGCGCCAAGAGCGAGGATGTGACAGAAGAAAAAACCACCCTGACGAGTAGCGGCGGTCTTGCGGAAAACTCAAATGATGCAGAGGAAGAGGAAGAAGACGAGGGCTCGTATGCGGTGATCTACGACCTCGTCAACTCGAACGCACCGGAGGTGGATGAGGTGACGGCGACGCTGGCCGGTCCACTCGGCGCCAACCTTCGTGGCATCCCGGGCATTGAGGAAACGATGCGGCAGCTGGTGGAGTTGGGCGCGGCGGAGCTCTTGACGGCGGAGCCGCTCTCCGCCGTTCACGCTAAGCGGGAGTACAGCCCAGCGGAGGCACCGGGGCTGCTCCGACGCATTGTCTACCCGGCCGCGCAGTACTCGCCCTACCGCGCCGAGCGCGACCCGGTGAGCGACGGCAAGCATGCACTCTTCCGCAGCACCGCAGCGAGCGTGTCCGCGGCCTCGCCGACGAGTGCGGTGGTGGCGGGGTCGCACCGGATGACCGCGATGGCGTACGCGGGGGAAGGTGGGCCCTACACGAGCTACCTTGACAGCTACGCGCTCGGGGAGCAGATGGAGGTGCCACAGATGCCACCACCGACAAGTGTGCGCAAGTCGTCCTTAATTGTTCCGCTCACAAACGATGAACAACACAGGATCTTTGGTGCACAATAAATGGTGAAGGAATGATTGCTGTTTGTGAGTGAAGCCTGATCCAGTGATTTTTTTTGACGTGTCGCGCTTGCGAGCGTGTTGTTGCGCCGCTGTTGACAAAGCAAAGACTATTCAGCTCTTTTTTTTTAAGAACAAAATCTTGAAATTAGAAGGAAAAATGATTTTTCCGTATGTGTCTGTTTTTTTAAGCTACAGTGTTTAAGATCTACAAAAAGATTGAACCTGCTTCGTAGCCGTAGTACAATTTTCTGTGGTTTTCTTTTTTATGTAAAAGGAAAAAGAATAGTCACCCTCAGTGATTTGCCTTCTGTTTTGGTTTCTGCTTTCCAATATACAAATTGTCCCCTTGTCTCCCATCTTTTCTATCTAAACTGCACTCAATCGAAGCTTTTATTCAAAATCCACATTCTTTCCGATAGCTCAGTTTTTGCCTATCATGAATGGTCACGGCTCCTGGGACGCCGCGGTCGAGTCGGCGGCGGACTCGAAGAAGAAGAAGGGAGGCGGTTTTCAGACGTTTGGCCTTGACAAGCCCCTGCTGGACGCCGTGCTGAAGCAAGGTTTCACCGTGCCGACCCCCATCCAACGCAAAGCCATTCCGCCCATGCTGCAGGGCAACGACGTCGTCGCCATGGCCCGCACCGGCTCCGGCAAGACCGCCGCCTTCCTCATTCCGATGTTGCACCTTCTCAAGGCGCACTCGAAGATGGTCGGCATCCGCGGCCTCGTCCTCTCGCCAACACGCGAGCTGAGTTTGCAGATTCTGCACAACGGATTCGCGCTCAACAAGTTTCTTGACCTCCGCTTTGCCGCGCTGGTCGGCGGTGACTCGCTGGACCAGCAGTTTGAGCTGCTCGCGTCGAACCCCGACCTCGTCGTCGCCACGCCGGGTCGTCTGCTGCACATCATGGAAGAAGCCTCGCTGCACCTCACCGCGGTGCGCTGCATCGTGCTGGACGAGGCCGACCGCCTCTTCGAGTTGGGTCTGCAACCTCAGATTGGAGCTATCATGCAGAAGATTCCAGAGTCTTGCCAGCGCGCACTCTTCTCGGCGACGATGCCGTCCGTGCTCGCGGAGTTCACCAGCGCCGGTCTGCACAACCCAGTCGTGATCCGCCTTGATGCGGAGATGAAGCTGAGTGACCAGTTGAAGCAGAGCGCTTTTCTCGTGCGCAACGATGAAAAGATCGCCGCGTTGATTGTGCTCCTGAAGCGCGTGATGCACGTTGGCGAGGCGGCGTCGAACAACGCGCAGGCGCTCATTTTTGTGGAGTCGCGCTTCCACGTCGAGTTCCTGCAGATGATCTTGAACGCGTACGACATCGCAACGAGTGCAGTGCACGGCCAGATGGACCAGGAGGCGCGCCGCCTCGCCGTGCGCAGCTTCTCCAAGCGTGAGACGAGTGTGATGGTGGTGACCGACGTCGCGGCTCGCGGTCTTGACCTGCCGCTGCTCGACAACGTCGTTAACTTCTCCTTCCCCTTCAACCCGAAGCTGTTTGTGCACCGCGTCGGTCGTGTCGCGCGTGCCGGCCGCTCCGGAACGGCCTACTCCATCATGACTTTCGAGGACTTCCCGTACTACGTCGACCTCATGCAGTTTGTGGGCCGTCCGCTGCAGTCCGCGCAGACACCCGGCGATCTCCTCTTCACCGCCGACGACGGCTGCTACGGCCGCCTCCCCGAGGAGGACATTCAGCTGGAACTCGACTTCTTGAAGCGTCTGCACGCCAGCGATGTGGATGTGCGCAACATGGCGAAGGTGGTGGACAACGCGCACAAAAAATTCAACCGCACCAAGAAGAAGCCCACGCACGAGGGCATTCAGGAGGCACGCAAGCCGCAGTACGCCTTTGACAAGACCCCACTGCACCCGCTGCTGCTGGAGAGCGTCGGCAGCACTCGCGTCCGTGCCGACGAGGCCCGCTTCGACTTGAAGCGCTTTAAGCCGAAGGAGCTGTTTTTGGAGATGGGCACGAAGGAGAAGTTGTTCAAGATCACCCACCCCGAAACCGTCCAGTCGCTCTCGCGATCTGCCAAGGCAAGTGAGAGTGGCGCGGGCGAGAATGCTGGTCGCAGTGCGCAGGGAGGCAGCAGCAGCGGCAGTCACGGTGCGGCGGCGGCCCCGCCGGAGAAGAAACTGTCCTTCGCGGAACGGATGCTGCAGCGTGCGCAGGAGCGCAAGAAGCGCGAGCGCGACGGCGGCAATGCGGCAAACAGTGACGACGCCATTATGAGTCTCGTCACCCACCCACGCCAGACCGCCCTCGGCGGTGGCAACGGTGCTGGGGAGGCGGATGCGATGGAGAGCGGCGCCTACCGCGATGAAAACTTCTTCATGGACGTGGAGCGGCGCGAGACGCTGGAGAACGCGCACTACTCGGTGAAGGACGCCACGATGGACATCACGGCGGAGACGGCCGAGGAGGCGGCGCAGCAGCGGCAGGTGTTTGCGTGGAGCAAGAAGAAGAACCGCTACGTGAAGATGCACGTGAACGACGCCAAGGCGCTGCTGAAGGGCGTGAAGAACGAGTCTGGCAAGGCGATCAACTACAAGAACAAGCTGGAGGCGTACTCGAAGTGGATGAAGAAGAGTAACATGCGCATCCAAGATGTCGGAGAAGAGGAGGACTTGGTGCCGCTTAAGCGGGCTAAGGCGGCCGCGCAGTCGATGCTGCCGGCGGACGGCGAGGGCGAGGGTGACAGCGACTACGTCGACATCAGCAACCCGAACCAGGGCAAGAAGCTGCGCATCGGGCGGAAGCAGAAGCGGCTGCCGAAGGACGGTCACGTTCGCTCGTTTGAGGAGATGGCGGTCATCAAGCGCAAGACGGAGAAGGAGAAGAGCCGTCTGGCTCGCAAGAAGCAGAGTGGTGGCGGCAAGAAGAAGAAGTAGTTGCTCGCAGGTTTTCTCAAGTTTGGGTGTCTGTGCACGTGATCAATATTCTGTTCGAGGAGCAACCAAGAATATTTCTTCTGTGTGTGCATGTAGATGTTGTGGCGATTATGGTAATTTTTTTTCTCCCTTTTTCTCTAAACCTTATTGGCGTAACTCGATTAATGTTGACGCATCTAAAATATTTTTTTCTTTTTCCTTTATTAACTTCTCTTTTGCTCTCGAATAACTGTAAGAGGCGATTTTCGCAGTCTAATTATAAGCGGCTAACCAAAATTTCTATCTAAAAAAAATAAAATACTGAAAAAGAGCTGCTGAGTATTCTCGACCGCAGCGATAGTTAAATAGAAAAGCTTGCCATCTTCCACTTTAGCCTGGAGAAGTACAAGAACCACGTGGAGAGTTTCGAGCAATGAATCTGTCCAAAGGTAGCATGCAAACACTGCCTTCATTATAAAGGGGCTTGGCAACGTACCTTTTTTTTTTATGAAAGGCAAATAGCAGTATTTGCTGTTGCTTTTTTTATACCCAACTCAGCTCCTCTCAATTTTCAATCTTCCCAAGTTTCATTACAGTTTTTTTTTTCCGAGTTTTCCATCTGCGCAATTGTCATTCACAACATCAGGTGCATGCTGATCAACGTTCACAAATTGCCCAAACTGCTTACTTCACAAGGCGGAAGCATCATCAACCTTTTTTTGTTTGTTTAAATAGAGTAAAATAAAACACACAACACCATATCTACCTCATTTTTTTTCTCTCGTTGCGACTTTAAGTCATGGAGGGGAATTACGGCGCTGCGCGGCCACGCGAGCGGCCAGCCAGCCGCGCCGACTCCCTCGCCTCCACCAACGACGCACGGCGGAGCAGCAACCGTTCACGCAACAGCTCCATCCTGCCCTACTCCACCCGCTCCGACGGCAGCACCTTTTACTACGGCGAGATTAGCACTCTCTCCCGCGCCGTCCTGCACACCGGCGAGGACGACGACGACGAGGCCGGCGACACAATACGCGAGACGCGCCCGGGCTGGCACCGTCATCGCCATAGCAGCGGAGGAGAAGACGGCGCCTCCGAGCGGGATGGCGACGAGCAGTACGACGCAGAGGAGGAGGAGGACGACGACGGAGAGGTGGGGTACGAGGACGAGGACGGCGATGATGCGGAGGGGCACAGCCGCCGCAGCGACCGCTCCCAACGGCACCGCCGCCCTCGCGACGCCTCTGCGCGTTCTGTCTCCTTTCACCTCACCCCGTTCCGCAGCGAGAACGACTTTGACTCGTTTTCCGTTGACGACTGCAGCGCGTCGTCGTGCGCGCCGCGCTCGCCGCAGCGCGGTGGTGCAAACAGCAGCAACAGTGGCCGCCGCAGTCGTGGGCATTTTTCGCATGGAGAGCTGCCGAGCATTAGCCACGTCTCCTCATCCCTTCCCGGCTACGAAGATTCGTCGTACTCGACTGTGAACTCCCGATTTGGCCGACAAGGGACGCGCCCCTTTGCCACCTTGCAGGACAGCCTCCACGTTGGCGAGGGCCGACGTCGAGGGCACGACGGCCACGACCTACCCCCCTCCCCATCCTCCGTCGCGGCGTCGTCTTCCGTTGCAGCAGCTGCCGTCAGCGGGTCGCTACGCGGGGCAGGAAGCGGCGGCCGTGTTGACGATGCCGCGCCGCAGCGTCGAGCCGGGACCCTCCCACGCCCCCCTGCGCTCGGGGCCAGCGGGAGTTTTGGGGCGGCGTCGCGGTTGGACCTGCACTCCGGTGGCTACTCCGAGCGCGGCGTTAACGCGTTGTCGCCAACAAGCGTTACCGCAGCAGGCTTCGGTGGGGGCGGAGGGAGCACCGGCAGTGGTACCGGAGGTGTGCCTGTCTCGCCGTCCTCGCGACAGCGCCGGTCGACAGCTTTAGCAAAGCAGGCCGGCGAACTCGTTGACGGAGCTACGTCGCCGTCGAAGAAACGGAATTACTCAGGTGGGGATGGTCTTGGCGCTAACAGCAACCCCGCTGATGTCACTCCGGGCTTCCAGTTTGCGGTGCCTTTCACTGCGTACAGCAGCAGCAGCGGCGTGCGCGATGCGCACGTTAAGGCGCTGCCCTCCGTGGCTGCCGCGCTCGCGGCGGAGGACCGTGTCTGGCCCTACACCCAGGTGCTTGATGTTCGCCTCATCATGGCTGGCGTACGCAAGCAGATCGAGTGGAACCACATGATGCGCCAGCTCCTGCTTCTCATTCCGCTTCTCTTCCTCGTCGGCTTCCTCGCGGCGTACAACGCATCGGCAATTCAGACGAACTTTCTGGTGACGGAGTCGCAGCGGCAAATTTTTGCCCGCACGCCGTTTCCATCCGCCGCCACCGCGCTCGAGCGCTACCGGCAGCAAAAGACGCTGGGTATGCAAGTGAATGTGCCGACGGATCGCCTCTTTGCCGACATCCACACGCAGACAGACTGGATTGACTACTTTTGTGACGTGTTACTGCCGGGCATTTTTCCGCGCGTGGTGGACAATGCCTATGTGGAGTTGTTGAAGCCGAAGGAGTGCCTGGGGACGGTGACGGTGACGGACGGGTTGAGCAGCTCCAGCAATGATGACTGTTTTGAGGACGGCATTTTCTGGTGGGACCGGCCCGGGTGCTCAGCGTCCGACTCCTACGAAGGTTTCGCTCTCGCCCAGAGGACGAGTGCTATCAAGCCGCAGGCAGTGGCAGAAAGCAGACGCAAAGCAGCACCGCGTGCCGTACCGGCGGCTGCTTCAAACACGTTTGCGGGCGAGATGGCTAGTCGGCGGTCGAGTAAGTCAAGTGTGGATACAACCCTTGCCGCGTACTCCAAAGCGACACCAACATCATCTGTGGACTCTGCCGATGGTAGCAGCAGCAGCAGCGGCGACAGTGATCCATGCAGCCCGGAGAACTACGTGTACAATCGAGTACCTCGTGTCGGCCCGGCGCAGAATTACTACTTGGGCGCGTTGCGGGTCCGCACGATTCGCATGCGGCCTCACTCCGCAACGCTACAGACACACCTCTACCCTCGCAGCCCCAGAGCGTTTCCTACGGATGCGTGGAGTGCGCACCACAGTCGCCGCGACGAGGAGACGACGCCGATGCGGTGCCCGTCCATCACGCTGCGGAATGTGACCACAAACGAAACCACGCCGCTCTACGTTTACCGAGCACCGGAGGCAAATGACCCCTACTGCGTCGCCACGGCCGGCCGCTTTGGCAGCTACCACTGCGGCGGCTACACCTTCGACGTGCCGTTTCGCGCCTCCAGCTGGCTGGCCTCACGCTACTGGCTGGCGGTGCGCAACAACTCTTGCTTCTTCGTGGACAACTGGGCAACGCGACTGGCCGTCATTGAGTTCTTCACCTACACGCCCGATCACGACATGTTCCACATGGTGAAGCTGCGCGCGGAGGTGCTGGCTGGCGGCAGCTACCACGCAGGCTCCGTGTATCGCAGCTTTCGCGTGTGGACGCCTGCGCGGACGGGCGAGCTGGTCTACGTAACGTTTACCTTTGTGTACGGTATCCTCTACTGTGTGTTTTTGTTTGTTCGTCTGCGGTGGCAAGTGCAGTTCTTTGGCTGGCGCGACGCCTTGAAGGACATGAGCGCGTGGATGGATGTGTGCATGATGACCTCGCTGATCATCAGCGTCGCCTTCTACTACGCGTGGGCACGGCTCTCCGCACGAGTGTCGGACATGGTGGCCTTTCCAATGGTTTCCGACGTCTACCCGTCGTATCTCGACGCGGTTCAAGCAGCGTACGAGCGCACCAGCGTCGCCGTGGCGTTCTGCGTCCTGCTGTGCTTCACTCGGCTCTTCTTCTTCCGCACGTTACTGCGTCCGCTGAACACCTTTGTGACTGCCCTCAGTTTGAGCATGCCGACGCTGGTGGCAACCGCGGTGCTGTTCTTCATCATCCTACTGGGCTACGCCCTTGCGGCGTACGCGGTGTTCGGCTCGTCTTGCGAGTTCTACACATCCTTTGGTTCTGCGCTCTACGCCGTGCTGTCCTACTGGTACGCCGTCTCCTTTCTCATCCCAAATGAGCGCGAGGTGGCGCGGCAGTTCACGAGCCTCTTCTTCTGGTCGCTCACCGTGGTCCTGCTGAGCCTCAGCGTCGCCATCTATAACGCCATCGTGTCGCACTCTTTTGCCCGCATTCAGGCGGTGTACGGCGTCACCTATGATGAGGTGTGGATTGTGCGCTGCGCGAAGGCCTTCGGCGACTGCTGCACGTGGCCGCGGTTTAAGCGCTTCGCCGCGAAGATGGTGAGGGTGCAGAGAGAGAGCGAAAACCTTCTCACCCTGCTTGTACAGATGGACGAGTTGTACTTTGGCAAGGTTGAAAAGGCCGATAAAAGGAGCAGCAACCGCAACCGCAGCAGCAGCAGCAGCAGCGGGGACGGTACCAGCAATGAAGACGATGCTGACTTGTGCGATCCAGCGCATGAAGTTGACGGACAAGGGCGAGGCGCAATAAGGCAAAAGAACTCGCCCTTTACAAGGCCAAGCTCACTACGGCGCTCCTCTCTGTCGCTTTCGCAACTAGCAGAGTCTCACACTGCCACAATGAGCACCACCACCAAGGGAGAGACGCTCCCACCCGAAAGGCAGCTGAGCTCCTCCACAACGAGCCCGACGAGCTTGATAGGAAAAGCGCGACGACTTGCTTCCGTCGTGGAAGGGCAGGCGTACGACCCCACCGCGTCGGCTTCGATCTCGACGCCGCAACTTGCACGAGAGCAGCGGGCGGCCCGCCCCCACATCGGGTCGGCGTCGCAGGCGAACACGTCTTCCTCTCTTACGCAAAACACGTCGAATGAAACGTCCGCCGCGGCACGCCGTCTCGCCGCCGTGTCCTTTTCTGCAGTGGAGACGCAGAACCCTCTGGCACCAACAACGTCGTTATCTTTGCCTGCTAAATTAGATCGGAAACACAATCACAGAACGGACAAGGACAGCGCCGTCAGCAAAGAGGGCAACAATCGGCCAACCACGCTCAAGAGTAAAAGAAAGTACAGCGCGGTGGACTTTCGCAATCAGGTTCGTCGCACCTCAGATGAGCTGCGTGAGATCTACGACGATCTGCGTCAGCTTACCTTAGCCCACGCACACATCGACTTCTTTGCGTGGTGCGAACTTATACCGCTGGACATCTTTACCGAGTGTGGCGGCATCGACTTCTTCAAAGAGTGCTGGCGGGAGATGGCGGAGGCGCAGGCGGATGTGTCGCTGACGCCGCAGCAGCAGGCGCGTCGTGAGTTCCGTGGGAAGGTGGCCCTCGCAACCGAGCGCGAGGTGGCGGGTGGCATTGTGGGCATCGGCCACTTGGAAAACACGCTCACGCAGCTTGAGCTGCACGTGGACTCGCTTTTGCAGAACGTTTCAAAGCGTTGAAAATTCACGAAGAAAAATTTTCACTGCTTACTTGACAGCTATTTGTCATCAAATGTACATTCACACACAAAAAAATCAGATATTCTACAAAAAAATTTGCGTTCTCTGCGCAACGTGTTCGGACTACCAGAAAAAAAAGAGGGTGGGGGCTTTGCAACGCCGTTTATCTCTTCTCAGCGATTGAATTTGGTAATTGTGTGTTTGTTTAACATCTGATAAAGCAAATGTTTTGATTCTGTTTGCTTCTCTTTTAAGCGTCGTTAATATCACCATGCACTATTCAATTTCTCCTTCTTGTTCTCTTTGGTTTTACGTCCTCCATTTCTAATTGGCATTTACGCCGCCTGTCAATCTCTTGCTCTGTCTCGTAAACTGCCGCAAAAGGGTTTCTTGGCAAAGAAGTTTTCATCAGATTAATAGTAGCTGGTTTGATCTCTTACTGTTCTTAACTAAAAACTCAGGAAATAAAACTTCTTCCTTCTACTAAACAATAAATTTTTTTAATTGAACATATATATATTTATATTTATATTCATTTATACCGCTAGTAAGTCCACATTGCTGATTTTGTGGCCTGCTTACTGTTCACGCGCAGCCACATATCGATATTACTGCATATACATATTTCAGATTCGTTCCCATTTCCCCCGTTTTATGACGCTCTGCTATCATTCAACTCGGTGATCGTTATTCACAATTGCCGAATTTTCTTTTTTTGATCTTTTGGCTCATTGATTTTGGTTAACTTTAACTTCGTGCTCTGTTTGGTTTAATTCTATATTTTTAGACCATCAACGTGGCAGTTTCAGAAGAGAAAGCTTCTTTGGTTTCTCACCATTGCATCACCATCTTGATCCTGACCTTTTTCTTTCCAAAAAGTGCAGCCAACAGCGCCATTCTTTTTTCTGGCAAGCTCGTGCTCTTGCCTCTGCTGTACCTGCGCTTGTGGAGAAAAAAAACCTGTTTTTTTTTCTTGCTCTGTTTATCAAATCTTTCCCTTTTTGTTCTATTTTGCTTTGCAAATTTGAGGTTTGATATCGCCCACTGTGTTCCGTTCTCTCTTTTTTTTTTTCTAGTTTTTTTTTTACTTTTTCATTTCTATTGGCCGGTTGTGTTATATATATAAAAAAAACTACTCTAATCGGAGAGTACATTTTGTTCTTACACACACTGTCTGTTTTTTTTCCCCCCAAACACAAAATTTTAATCTGATTGTTATTTGTTTCCAACCCCTTACGCAGCGTCTCACTTGCGCTGCATTGCTTCAGCATTTTTTATTTTTATTAAAACGCTTATTTTCCGGTCCTTGCTTTGCTTCTTTTCTGTACGCTCTAACCTCTTTTCTTTCTTTTTTCTTCTTAAGATAGCTCAAACCCTTTTTTCTGTGTTTACCTTTTCCATTGCTGACACTATATCAACACTTTCATTCTTCCATTGCTTGCGTTGTAGTAATTGCGCGCGTGTGTTTGTGTTCTCAGGCATCAAAAAGCAGCGCTTTAAAGGTAAAACAGCTGCAGCTTTTTGGTTTTGTTATTTTAAAGCAGTCAAGCAACTTCATTATTATCTCTGTCTGCCCTTCTTGTTTTAAGCTTTTTCGAAACACCAACACCTCGTAACGCAAGCGCGAAGCTTGCGTACCGCCGTGTTGCATTGCCACTACCTACTTTCTCTAGCATT
>MDUD01006619.1:0-17156 GCA_002216565.1 Crithidia mellificae | reverse complement strand
ATACACGACAACGCCCCATTTGCGGGCGCGCGTCCAATATGCCCACATGAAACAGTAATATATGTTCGCTGAGAAGCTAGAGCTGAACACAATTTTGTACAGCAGGATCGTGCACTTTCGTTAAGATGAAAAACGAATTCACTTGCGCATGCGGTAGTAAAAGAGAATACTGTGTGCCCAACCCGCGTGTGGCCCAAAAAGTTCCGTAAAGCCGTGCTGGATAGCATCATGATGCCGCTCGTACAACGGAGGCACCGGGAGCTTTGATGTGTCTGTCGCTTCATCTGCAGTGCTCTCCGCTGTGAGTGCAACTGCGCCTCGCTGCGCTTTCATGACTTTTGCAGTCTTGGTCTGCTTGGCGTCATTTTTCTTCTTCTCCGCGGCTGCCTCCTTGAGTGCTTTTGCTTTCAGCTGCTTGGCTTTCTCACCCCACAGCACCAACTCGTCCTCCCACGACGCATTGGTCACTTTCCCAGAGCCAGCAGCAACATTGTCTTTCGACTCTGCTTCCTTTTGCTCCACAGATCGACGGCGCTTCCTGGTCTGCGTTGTCGTGCTGTCGGCTACCACCGCGGAGGCCAGTTTTCTTGTTGCGAGGTACTCCACCGCGACCTGCGCCATATGCGTGTCCACCGGCACCAGGTTGGAGTGCGCCAAGGAGAAGAGCAGGACGCAATCGGCTACTTTCCGACCCACGCCACACAAGTGCATTAGCTTTGCACGCTGGTACGCGAGATCGCCCTGGTGCGCCAGCAGATCCGCGTAGAACGGTTGATGAATGCAAGCCTGGTGCTGCTGTCGCAGAAGTGTGGGTGGTGACTGTACGAGTTGCGCTATGCTCCTCTTTGAGGAGAGGCGAGTTTCCGTAATGGACTTTACGGCGTCCACAACGTACTTGCTGCGGTAGCCAAAGCCAAGTCTGCGGAGCTTTTCCTCTGTCGCGGCATCGAGCTGTGCAATGCTGGGGAAGCTGTAAACACACATCCACTCTGAATTCTCCACAATTGACTGAGGTTGCTTTTGCGCACCCAAGCCTCGTTTCTCTCGCTTTCCCTGAGCTTTAGGTAGCTCAGTGGGCTTTTGTTCCGCTCTCTCCGCCTTGACAAAACGGTCCGCTTTCTCCTCCCCAGACGGCGGGCGAACCGCGCCTGTAGCGAGCTGCACATCGCAGAGGTGGTCGCCGTAGGTTCTACACAGCGTGTAGATCATGCTGGTAATGCGCGTCACGTTGTTGTTCTGCGAGCAGAGAAAAGAAAAGAGACAGGAGTGGACGTCCTGTCGGACGTGTCGGATGGGGATGTACACGGCAGTCGACGCACCGTCGACATGCGTGCAGGCGGGCACGGACGCGCTTTGCCGCACCGCGGCCGTCTGAACAGCCGCAGCATCGCGCGAGTTGCCGATCAAGTAGGTGACAAGGGGGTGGGCACGGGTGGACGGCGCGGCCGTCCAACGCTGCCACAACGCGGCGAGGTCGACGTCCAGCGAGAGGTAGCGCGTCAACAACACCTCGTCCGCCTCGTCGTGACAAGTGTCGCTGCTGCTGCCGTTTTGCGTGTTTGGCAAAAGTGGGGACAACAAAGTTGTCGGCCCTCTTTTGCGTCCATTGCTCTGGCTGTTTGTCACTGTAGTCTTTGCCTCAACTCGCGTAAGCTGCTCTTGCGGAGGCCAAAGTTTCCTGTACTCGATCCAGCAACACACCTCGTCGGCAGAGCTGCCCAGCATTGTTACATTCTCGGCATGGATGTCACTTTTGGGAGCACCTACCCTTTCTTGCACGCTTTGCCGCGCGGATGTCATCACTTGCTTTGTTCTTGACGGACAGTGCACCTCCCGCAGCTCGTAAACGTGGTGCCCAATGGCACCAACAAAGGTGCGGCGCGGTGTCGGATACCAATGAAAGCACTGGCCGCCGCAGAGTGTCATGCGCAAATTGATTTTGGCTTTTATTGAGGGCTTCAGCACCTGCCATGCTTCTTGCGCCGGAACGCGCGTCATGTTTGCAATACGTAAAGCTACTTTGTGTAAAAAATAAAGAGCGGACCAATTTTTTTTTAAACAGTTTCTTGTAACTGTGTTGTAAAAGTTGATAACAATAAAAAGAAATGCGACATCAAAAGAAAAGAGCATTGAAGGAAAGAAACAAAGGGGACATGGAACTGCTGATTAGACTTTTCGGAGAGAAAAATTTTACGTTTTGACGAAAAGGGCAACGGCAAACCTTAAGGTGCGTAGTAAAATTTTAGTGAAGACAGAGCGGGAAGTACCGCTTCTGTTACAAAACCTTATTAGATGCAGAATTGTTTCTGCAATACCCTTCGAAACGAATTGCCGCTTTTTTTTTCTGGACAAATTGACTTTTAAACTTCTGAATTCTCGTTACGTAATTTTGGGAGAAAATAGGTGTGAAAGTGGCACTATAAGAAAAAGGCACAACAGGTAGTAGATTAGGGTAAAAAAAAAGCTGGAACGGCAAAACACGTATTCCTAACCCGCTCAGAAAAGATTTGCGTGTCTGCAATTTTTCTTTTCTAATAGGAACTCGACGCTCCGTCTGCCGCAGTGTACGCCTTCTCCAGCATTTGCAACACCTCCTCCGCCAACACACGTGTGGAGCGATCGGCATGCATGAGAGCAATAGACTGCAGCGCCATCGCCGCCGACTGCAGCGCGTCTCCACCGCTGTTCGTCACACTCGCAGCCGTCTCCACGCCTCTTCCGCTCCACTTTTGTTGTGGTCGTTGTTGTGGCTGCTGCTGCTGCGCGGAGAGGGAAGTGGCACTCACCTCGACAAAGATCTCCGGAGCAGCCACGAGGAGGGCAGAGAGGAGTCGAACACCCATCGTCTGCACCGCCGGCGATGCCGCAAAACGCGTGCAGCCGACTGAAAAACTGACCAGGGCTTCCTTCTCCTCCCAGGCAAGCCGGCACAGAAGTGGCGTGCCGTCAGTGCGAGATGGTACCTGGTTTGATGTTGTTGTTGTTGTGGTGGTTGTAGGTTCTTTTCTTGTGCTGGCGCTTTCCGTCGTCGAGCTTGCAGTTTGGAGAGGCAGCAGCGCGGCATCATCCAGCTTGCGCGCCATCAGCACGGCTTGAAAGACCGCCCCGCAAGCATCTACGGCGGCGCGGCAGCCGTGCGCAGAGCGACCCGTGTCACTTCTACAAGCTGCGTTGGAGACCTCCACGAAACTGCGCAGGTAGTGGCGAAACCACAGCAGCAGCAGCCGCGTGGCCCCGCGTGGGTGAGCGACGATGGCGCGCAACATGCTGACGTGAATCCGCAGACACAGCTGAAACCGCGTGAGCAGCTCCGCCCACGCCGGCTCCGTCGCAGCGGTACTTTTGCCCGCTGCGCCTGTCGCCTCGGCGACGGAGCGCTTCTCCGGCTCCGTGGCACGGTACGCGAGAGTAAGGTTGAGCAGCGGAGCCGTCAACAGCTCCTCACAGGTGGATGCCAGCTCTGTGCACACGAGCGCCGCTTCGACAGACCCTGCAGGAGAGTTCGCTTGGTGCCGCTGTTGATGCTGTTGCGAATAAACGAGGCCAGCAACCGCAAGCACACCCCCGGCATCCACGGCGGCCATGCAAAGCCGCTGCTTGACCGCCTCGAGACCCGCCCCCGGCGCCTTGCCAGCCGTCGCGCCACTTTCGCCGTCTTCCATCAACCACTGAGGCACGACAGAAGTGAGCACGTGAAGGAGCGTCTGGCGGTGCTGAAGGGCAACTGCAACGTCAGAGGAAACAATCTCGAAAGAGTCTTTGTTAGCGTACTCCAGCGTCGCAGCAACGCCGTTCGCTAAATCCGCCGCCAGGTAGGCAGAGAGACCATACATGTACACTCGATAAACAAAAAGTGTGCTCTCGGAGGCTTCGAGTTTTTCGTGACGGGTGGTTAAAGAGCCCTCCGAGTCGTTCGCATCCGTGTCGGCGTCGGCCTCTGCGCCAGCGCACACGGCGCACTTCCACCGCTGCCAGTGCGCGAAGAACACGGCGGCGGGGAAGCGGCAAAGCACCTCGAGCAGCACGCGTTGGATTTCGTGGTACACGGTGAAGAAAGCCGCGGTAGCATCCACGTGAGAGACGGCATGCCAGAGAGCCTGCCAGATGGATGACACCACCTGTGCACAAGCCCCCGCCATCGCAACTGATCCATTGCCGCCCCGCAGGCTCGTTGCCATCAGGTCCACGTTGCTTTCTCTGTACAACAACTGCTCATCTGTAAGCCAAGGGGACTCACGAGAAGGGAGGGTGGCCGGCGCAGAGGCAAGCGTGCCCGGCGCACAGCTGCGCAGACACAGCAGAGGTAGCACAGCTGCGTGCACCCGCGCGCGTGCCTGTGCGCTGCCCTGCGCTGCCTTGCGCAGCGTTTCTTGGCTGCTTCTGACGACAGCTGGCCACGTCCCAACACCCACTGCCTCGCCCGATGTAGGAGTGTGCGATTCGCGCTCGGCAAAGAACACGCTCCACACAGCGAGAAGGTGACGCGCACGCACCACCTCCAGTTCGGCAGGCGAGAGAGGGGATGTACTACTACTAGCTGCAGCAGTATTTGCAACGCTGGCCTCGGTGGCGGTGCTCGACGGTGTGGCCGCAGTCACGGTGGCCGTCACCCGTAACGTGTACCGCATGTAAAATTGCACGCGGTCCTCGTCGGCCTCCGCTACCCCATCCGCAGACGCACGCGTGTCTGCGGAGGCAGAGCGGTGGAGTCGTGCTTGTTGTGCCAAGCAGCGCACAATCGGAAGAGAGTGTTTCTCGTACGTCCACCCTGGCAGAGCAGCGTGCACCCACTTGTCAGTCAACTGGAGCAGCGCGCTGTTCAAGTGCCCTTCTTTGCGACGATGACTGCCAGACTCGGTGGCGCCGGTTAAGGAAGCATTCGCTTTACCACTTTCAACCTCCTTGATATCCTCGTTGTTCTCTCCCAACACATCCGCATCGACCGGATCGGCGGTGCTGTAGAGTAGCGCTTGCGAAAGAATGTCGCCCGGTGTCTGCGGGACAGGCCGCTTCACAGGAGAGCTGGCGTGTGGTGGCTGTACAGTTTTCTCTGCACTCTGTGCAACATCACTCGCAGATCCGCCTGTAGCCGCGTCCGCCGCTACGGACACAGCCGAACGCCCACGCGCGTCGCCGTGGCACTCGTACGCACTGTGCAGCAGCAGCAAAAACGTTGCCGCGTTGTCGGTGTGTGCGGCAAGAACGCTCGTCAGAGCCGCAAGAGCGGCGCTCTGCTTCCGCCCGCTTGTGTCGCGCTGCACGCAAAGATTGAGGAGCGGCAGCATGACATCGCCAGGATGGATTTTGGCGAAGAGGGAGGAGCTGAGCATGCGCACACACAGTTCTTCGTCTTGCAGCTGCAGTAGAAGGTTCTCCGCAAGCAGCCGCAGGACTTCGCGGCGACGGTCGTCGCCACGATTTCTCGACGCTCCACCTCTCGTATTCATCTCGTTGACCGCGTCCAGCCCTTCCTTATCGTCACGTGTCATGACAGCGCTCATCGTGTCCTCAACTGCGTCGTCCACTTTTTCTGACGACGCAGCAGAGTAGCTGATGAGATCGGGCAGGCTGCTGAGCACCTGTAGGACGTGACGCCGCGTTGCCGCGCTGCCGTGCTGCAGCAGTCGAAAAAGCGCCGGCACGAGTCGGTACGGGTGTTGGAGAATCGCCACGCTCAGCAGCTCCCCGACACACCGCGAGGCCGCGTCGTCGTCGCTCTCTAGCAGCTCAAGCAGCTGGTCCGCCGAGTCGGTCGCGAAGCCGGCGAGTGCGCCGTCCTGCACGGCTGCATCGAGCACGGCGCGGGACAGCAGCGAAGAAAGCTTCAGCACTCGCGTATCATGGAAGCGGAGGGCCCGCTGCACGAGCAGGGCGTGTATCTGCTGCGTCACGGCGCCATCGCTCGACCAAAGCGCCGTCTGCATTGATGCGGCGGGGGCGGCTGCCACGATGGCAAGCAGCGCACTCAACGCCGCATCCGTCGCAAGAAACGTCTGCCGGTCCTCCTCCGATTTCGTCGTCTCCAGCGTGGGAATGCGCAGGAGCGCGCTGGCGAGAAACATGAGCACGTCTCGATTTGTTGGCAGCAGCTGGTCGGCACACAGCACGTGGTAGCCCAATCCTCCGTGCACGCTGACCCAGGACCCAGTCAGGTTGCGGAGGAGGAAGCACATCTGCAAGGTGTGTGCCCACGACATCTCTGTCAGCGCCTGAGCGTCACGCGTGGCGACGCCGTTGTACGCGCGCGTGGCGTTGAGATGGGCGTTTTGCAGGTACTCGTGCCGCTTCAGCAAATCGGTAAACACGCCAGTTAGTTGCTGCGACACCTCGACCAACAGAGCGGTGGAAGGAGTGGCCTTGCTGATGCTGCTGTTCTTCTTGCTGCTTTCCGGGTCAATACGATTCTCTTTCTCTGCTGTCTCCACTGTGAAGTGCACCGCTTCGTGCTGCAGCCACCTCAGAGCCCGGCAAAGCGCGTTGCGCACCAGCGTTACACAGCCCCACAGCTGCGCCGGCTGATCGCGGTCCAGCACGAGCGGACGCTTTTTCGTTTTGCCAGAGTGCACGTCCGCGTCGTCAGCGTCCGTATGGGCCATCAGGACGTCCATAGAAAGCCAGTATCCGGCGTGCAGCACCAAGTTGTTGAGCTCCACGGACATTCGACTCGGTGGGGAAAAAGCACGGCTGTCATCTGCAGGTGCCGGCGACGTTTCTGCGCTGTCGCGCAACGAGGTTTCGACGCACCGCGCCACCAGCGGCAGCACCGTGCTCGCGACACCGTGAAAGAGTGCCGGGTAGTGGCTGCAGAGGTGCTGGCCGTCAACACGCCCACTCGCCAGCATCCGCAGCGTGTTCGAGAGCAGAAGGAGGTAGCCGAGCTGGTAGCGGTGGCTGGTCTGCGCCAGGCGCGCAAAGTGTGCGTCGGGGCTGTTGCCTTCGCTCAACGCAGCGGCGGACGCTTCGTCCAGCGGCAGGCCGCGCAGGAGTGCCCGCGTCCACTCCTCCGTGCAACACGGCCGCTCGTTGCCCTCGCCGTGCGCGGAGGCTGGGTCGCACAAAAGCCGTACACTGAGAAAGACGGCACAGTCCAGGTCATCAGCAGACCGCACAGCGGCAAGTGCGAGACGGTACAGCACCGCCTGCCAGCCGCGCACCGCGCAGCTGGTCTCCCGCTCCGCCGCTGCGACCTGTGCACGCGGTGTAGGCGCCACGCCCGTGTTGCGTTCTGTTGTAAAAGACACAGCAGCGTCAGAAGGGGTGACCGCAGAGGAGAAAGACGAAGGCGAAGCCAAAAGGCCGCTGGTAAGCCCGGCGGCGCTCTTCAGCTGCAGTGTACCCGCCCGGACAGCGTAGAGAAGCCCACGGTAGGCCTGCTGCACGCCGTAGCTCGACAGCTGCTCGTCGGAGTGAACTTTTTCGTACAGCAAGCGCTGCAGCGCCGCCTCAAAAGGGACAACGTCGGACAGCGCAGATGATGACGACAGCTGCACCGGCGCAACCGCGCGTGGCCGTGTTGAGGACGGCGTCAGAAATAGAGACGAAGAGCTCATCGGAATTCTTTTTGCTTAATTATTCTTTTCTGTAATAAAGGCGCTTGTTGTCGGTATTGCCATGCTATCGTATTTGTGGAGGAAGAAAAAGAGGTGAGACAGCCGTACAACAAGAATTTCAGTGATGCTAGAAAACTAGAAGCAAAAGAATCTATTAAGAAAGAGAAAGAGAGCTTGTAATTGAAGAATGAAAAAACCGGTGTGGCAGAAGGTAGCGACAGAGACATTTTCTGCATCCTCTCTTGTCCCGCCATTAGATGCGAACAGGTGACCTAAAAAGTACCGTTTTCATCGCAGAGTAAGCAGGCAGTGGTCTTTTTTTTGTTGTTTTAATCATCTATTTGCGCAACAGCATCTTAAAATGACAGACACATTTTCTGTATTTTGTTTACGCCGAGCAAAAATTAATGGAACCAGATTTGCTAAGGTGCTACAGTTTCGGGTAGCAGAGCCACTAATTGCCGCGAGAAGCACGTGGTGTGCGCTGCCACTCAAAATATTTCATCTTCTAATGCGTTGCAACAAACGAAAGGGGAGCGTCTTTCTGGTTTTCCTTCGTATTTACATACTCTACAGAGCATTTAAAGTCAACATGAGGTTAGCAGCGGCCAACACAACGTAAACAAGCAATACCCGCAAAAATAAACATAAGATAAAAAAAGAGAAACAAGAAGCACACAAGAAAAATAAGAAAGGATAAAGCTTCAACAGAAAGAGGTGAGTTCAATAATTTATAAACCGGAATAGAAGAGCAAATGAGAAAACCATTTAGTTCAAGCAGTCAAAAAACAAAATAAAAATTGAAAGTGGCCGGCGCACATAAAAAATCAATATGAGCCGACGCACTCTTACTAAAATAAAGCTATACGGTCGCCTCCGCCTGTCTTGGTCGGACTCTTTCTTCTTCTTGAAAAGAAAAGAGAGCGTCTTCGGATAATTTTAGAAGAAAAGCACAGATTGAGCAAACAAACAAGAAAAAAAAAAGGTTCTTTACCGCGGTAAGCAGAAGGTAAAAAGTGACGCAGTCCGCACCGAAGCAGAGTTGTGCTACCCTAATGTAGCCGCTAAGTACACCCTTTGCGGAGGACTATGCTAACGTACTTTGTTGCTCTTCGCTTGGGCCAAAGCTGCAGCATGTATGTGCATTGTATGAATTTGGAAAAAGTGGGTCAAAGGGGGACGCGGAAACTAAGTGAAAAGAGCGGGCATCGATAATTTTTCCTTATTTGCAACAACAAAATGGAGCGACTTAATTTACACGGACTTTTACTGTAATATTATTACTATTAGATAAAAGATGGTTTTTATACTGCGAGTGCTCAAAAGAAAAAAAAAAAGGCAGAGAAACGTTAAAAGTGCGTCCAGCAAAAAAAAAATTGCTTGTTTTCAACATTCGCTTATGCAACTACACAAGGAATGAAAAACATAGAAATATTGAGGAGGAAGTAACTATATGAGATAAAGAAAACGGATTATGGCTCATGTGTGCGAAAACAAATTAAAGTTAACCGATCGGTTTTCATAACGGGATAATAGAAAATCGAGAAGAAAAATTCAAAAAAAAAACCTTTGACAAGGGAAAAAAGAAGGTCATATCACAACGCAAGCGCAGCTTTAAACACCTGTAGCTTTGTCAGCGCAAAGCAGCCAACCCAGTCAAGTTCAAAAAACACCCGCGTCACAGATAAGGATAATACTGTAATCTAGAAAAATCGTGGAACGAACAGAAAATAAATGAAAAGATACACGGGGCCGTTTTTGTATGCATACGTTTTAAATTAGAAAAAAAGAAAGGCATACGCGGCAATATTGCAAAGCTCAGCAGCCGCAACAAAAAAAAAAGACAAAGCAGGAAAACAAAAGACTTTCTTCACCTTAAAGGTAAAAGACAGAAGAAAAAGAAGATAAGAAGATTGAGAAGCACACACAGGAAAAAAAAAACAGATAGTGATAAATGATGCTTTTTACATGCAGAGAATAGAAGGCACCTGTGAAACAATAAAAGAACACTTTAAAATTAAGCACAACGCGAAGCGGGAGAAAAAGAAACGAGAATATGGATGATGCGAATCCAAGTCGGAGCTTGGCATATACATGGTAAAGGTTCAAAGCAGAAAGGTATGGACAGGGAAAAAAACCCTGATATGGTTTTCTTTTCTTGCGTGTGTGTCGTGGCTGCCGCGCAGCTAAAGATGTCACTAATGAAAAAAAAAGCAACCAATAACAACAACAGCAAAGAAACAAAGCTGAAACAGTAAACTGTTTGGACCCAAGGATAGAAAAACGTGAAAGAAAAAAGAGAAAATCTTTGATACTAAAAGATGCGTGTTCGGCATTCGCGTTTATACATTTGTATTCGTGAGGGAAAAAAAAAGCTAAAAGAAACGGCAAAAGAGGAAGGGAACAAAAAGAAAAAACCCGCAAAAGTTTCTCGGTCCCATTTGGCTCAACCAGAAGGACGTCCAAGAGACTCGATATCGAGGGGACGCTGTGCATTCGGGAATAACTCGTGGTCTAGCTCAACCAGCTGGTCAAAAAAGCCCTTGTTGGGCAAAATTGCCGGTCGACCTTTCTTCGCCACAAGATACGCCTCGTCCAGCCGCATGTTCTTCTTCATCATAAGGTACGCAATGACCGTAGTTGCGGAGCGCGAGAGTCCGGCAAAGCAGTGCACAAGGCAGCCCGACTTCTTCTTCTGGCTTTCTTCAATGAAGTCGACCGCCTCCTTGAAGGAGGTTCGAATGTCCGCGCCTGGGATGTCATCCACCACGATCACCTTGTGGCTGCCCCCTTCCGGTGGCACCGGCACGAGCTGGCGACCCACCGTGAGCAGGTACGAGATGTCAAGCTTGCGGTACACCATCTGCGACTGCGCCGACCGCAGGCTACCACAGTAAAGGTATGGGATGATCTCGTCCGGATAGATCTTGTTCCAGTTGATCGTAATGTTCGGCAGCTCCGTGTCGAGGTTGTTGTCGTAGTAGTACTTGTACAGCGAGGGCTCGTTGTCCAAGGCAATCGTCAGGTCGTCAAAGCGCTCCAGCAGGCGCTTGTCGGGAAACGTGGTGATGCGGTCGTTCGCGGCGAGGTAGATCACCTTCAGCTTTGGCGAGGCAAAGGCCGTCTTGGTCGCGCTGACGCTCGCGTTGGTGGCCGACGAAGTTGTGAGATTGGCCACCGAGCTGGCAAGGCGCTGCATGCTTGTCTGCAGGCTGCTGCTTCCGTTTCCACCTGCCCCACCACCCAGACCAGCCGCCGACTCCATGCTGGTCTGCGGCGCCAGCGCGGTCATGGGCATCGCCATGATCTCTAGCAGGCTCTCCGGGATCTGCGCGAAGTTGTTGTAATCGAGCGCAGCGGAGGTGAGACAGCTGAGGTAGATGAAGGTCTGCGGCAGCTCCTCGATAGCGTTGTGACTTGCATCAAACGACTCCAGCTCACTCAAGTTACCCAGGCTGTCCGGCAGCTCCGTTAGCTTGTTGTAGGACACAACCAACTTTCGCAGCCGGATTAGGAAGCTCAGCTCGTGTGGCAGTGAAGTGAGGCTGTTCTGCGACAGATCCAGCACAACGACGTGCAGCAGCGGCGGGCTGTACACCTCCAGCGGCACGCTCTCGAGTCCGTAGCTGTAGAGCAGCAGCTCGTTCGAATTACTCGCCCGACAGCGCTCCAGCTCCTGCTGCCAGTCGTCGTCCTCAATCTCCTCCGCCTTGGGCAGCGCGAGCTTCTTCGTCTCTTTGCCTTTCATCAGCGAGAACTTCGGCGCCGGCGGCAGACAGAGCGAGCCCACATCTTTTGGCGTAATGAAGTCGGCACGGTTGAAGTTCATGCCAGGCGAGGTGCCGCTCACACTCGCACCGGGCAGAGCGAGGTTGCCGTTACTCGTGGCCGCCGACTGCGAAGCCGTGCCGGCGGCACCGCCACCACCACCCCCGCCTGCTGCTCCTGCGGCGGCGGATGCTCCGCTCAGCATTCCACCAGGACTGGTCCCGCCATTCGACAGCCCACCCCACCCTCGCAAGCTGATGGAGCTGCGGCCGTTCATCGTGGTCGAGATACTCTGCTCGTTCACATCGTCCGGCAGGTGCACCACACTCTCCATGTCGCCAAACATGTTCTTCGTGATGCTCGCACCGCCGGTGCTGCGGATGGCAATTGAGCGCTCCGCCGCACGCTGCGCCCGCAGCTGCGTGGTGAGGGACCCGACAGGGAAGTTCGCCGTCATCTCCAGCGTCTCCAGCGCGTGCACGTCTGGCACGTCGGACGGGTGCACCAGCACCGCCTTACTCGCCCCTTCCCTGCTGTGCTCGATGGTGTAGATGACGTACGGGACGAGCTCGTGGCCGAGCTTGTGGTGGTCGCCGACAGCGCACTTGCCGCAGCGGACGTAGTCGATGCAGTCCGGGCACTGGTAGAGCGCGACAGTGAGTTCTGCACCGCACTGGCCGCAGGTCAAGTTGTCGCCGTTGAACTGCAGGACGGTGCAGCGGTCCGGGTTGAAGCCCGCGCTGACCGAGACGTCGTTGCACGACTCCGTGTTCAGGCCGCCGCCGTCCGCCAGCGACGTCAGCATTTGACTCTCCTGGAAAGGGTCCTGCGCCAGCGCGTCCATCATGCGTGCCTCGTCGCGGGTTTCGGGTTTCGAGTGAACGGCGCCGCGGATTTCCTCCTCCGAAACGTCGATGATGCGCTTTGGCAAATTCTGCACCGTCTGCATGTCCTTGAAGTACGCGTGCTTCAACGCCGCGCGGGAGTCAAGCACCTTGCCCAGCAGCGCATCTTCAATGAAGGAGATGAGTGGGGCGGGTAGGTGGGAGAGCGGGTCACGCACCGCCGCCAACACCGCCTCGACCGAGAAGCTGTCGTCGCGGGTCGTCTCGCGCAGCTCATTCCACACGTGGCTGTACACCTCCGGCAGCACCGACGCAGCGAGCAGGCCGACGCAGAAGATGTCGACGTGCGTGCCGTTCAGCGGCGACTCCTTGCGCAGCCACTCCGGTAACGTGTAGAGCGGCGTGCCGGCCGCGATGGACGCCGTCAGGGCATCAACGGTGACGAAGAGAGGGCCGAAGTCGGCGATGCGGTAGTGAAAGGTGTCCTCGGAGAAGAAGATGTTCGACGGGCTGAGGGAGAGGTGGACCACGCCGTTGTCGTGCAGGTGGACAAGGCCGCTGAGAACATCCGCTAGGAACTCTTGCAGCGTCGGAAAAGACTCGGTGCTCTCCACGGGCGGAACGGCGCGGATGGAGCCGGCGAGGACGTACTCCTGCACCACAAAGCAGTCCACCTTCTTGTCCTCGACAATATCAATAAAGTGCATGATGTTGGGGTGGTTCACCTTGCGGCAGACCACGAGTTGGCGGCGCACGCCCCGCGCCCACACTTCGCGGCCGGGCGTGCGCAGCTGCTTCAGGATTGACTTGTATATAATTTTGAAGGCGAACTGCTTGGACGGGTTGCGGCGGAGGTGCACCAGCAGCGTCTCGGAGAACCGACCCTCGCCAAGGAAGGCGTCCACCTGAAATCCGTTCCGCTGCTGCGAGCGCGCCGCCGGCATCGACACGTTGCTCAGCGAGGCGCCGCGCAGATTCTGGTTGCTCAGCGTGCGGTCGCCAAGGCTGTTCGTCGTCAGGTACTGCCCGCCAAACGCGAAGCTGCCGGTCATGGAGATGCTGCGCGGTGCCACCGCACTGCCCATCAGCCCATCCTTGAAGAACGGGTGGCGCAGCAGGCGCAGAATGCTCGGCCGGTTCGCTGGCGTCTTCTGCAGACACCACTGGATGGCATCCTCCAGGTCCGCCGTGAAGGGCCACTGCGGCTGCTCTGGGAAGGTCAGCTCGAAGTTCAAGAGGCGCTCTCGCACCTGGGCGTAGGACTGCTCTGCGATCTCGATCGGCTCGCTGCCGTAGGCGAGGCGGTACATGAGAATGCCAAAGCCCCAGATGTCCACCGCCGCCGCACCATCCACTCCAGCAGGGGCGACGGCGTCGATGTCGCCGTTTGCGTAAGGCCCCGTTGGGTCAAACACCTCCGGCGGCAGCGAGGCCAGCTCCCCGTTGAAGACGAGGTCTTCGGGGCACTGCGAGGCAAAGAGGCGCCAAAAGCCCGCATCTGCGATGCAAAACCGCCCATCGGCGTTCTCCAGCACGTTATCTAGCTTCAAGTTGTTGTGGTAAACTTTGTGAGAGTGCAGAATGCGCAGCCCCACGGCGACCTCAGTGAGAATGCGACGCAGCCGGTCACCGTCGCCGGCTAATTTTCCCGCATCACCGCCAATATTGCCTTTTGGGTGGTAGTTCGTAATCACAATCATGTTCTCCTTTGCCTCGTCGTTCAGCACGTCGCCGATGCGCAGGACGTTGTCGTGCAGCACGTTCACCAGCACGCGCTGCTCCGCCGTCACCGCGTCCATCAGCGCGCGTCGCAGCACGAAGCTGACCACCTTCAAAATGCGAAACATCGAGTCGCTCGACGACTCTTCATTGCCGCCGTTACCGCTGTTCCCGGTCGAGATGGACGCGCTTGAGGCGGAGGTCTGATCGCGGGTGGCGAAGTAGCTGCGGCCGATCGTGCCAGCGTTGTACGCCGCACGCAGGCGGTAACCGTCAATCACCTCGTCCTGGTGAAAATCAGGAATGCAGATGACGCTTGACCGGTTCGAGAGCGACACCTCAGGGTGGCTCAAGAAGAGCGTCCCAACCGCGCTGTTGCGCAGTGCGGCGAAGACCTCGTACATGGCCTGCTCCTCTTCGGTGGGCGGCGTCGGGTCGAGGCCTTCGCAGCGGCGCACGACGGTGTCAACACGCGCCACGATGCGCATCGCACGAGCGGAGAGCTCCATCAAGGTCGCGGACTGCGATGCAGGTGCAGGTGCAACCGCCTGCAGCTGATGCTGTTGTTGGTGTGGTGAAGCAGGAGCAGCAGCAGCAGCAGCAGCAGCCTCGTGCGAACCACTCGTCCCCACGTCGGATGCTCGACTGGATGACGCGGCAGCGATAGACTTCGGCGACGGATGCGAGGGTGGGTGTGGCTGCAGTTTTCCACTGACCACGCCGCCGCTCACGTTATTCGCCGCGCTCGCCGTGCTATCCTGACTGCCGCGCTTCCGCTGCGACGTGGCACCAGCAGCAGCAGCGGCAGCGGCGGCCGTCGTTCCCTGCCCAACTTTGCTAGCGTTATTCGGCTTCCCGCCGTCGCTCAACCGCCTCGTCGCCGCTGCTGCGGTTGAGCTGCTGTTGTTTACACAACGACCATCCGCGACGTTTTTGTGCGGAGACGCAATGGCGGCCGCGGTCGTGGCGCCGTCGAGACTCAGCGAAGTCTTCTCCGCACTGGCGGAGCTCGGCGTGTTGCTCGCGACGCGGGCCGCACCGGGTTTTAGCGGGTTGAGCCGCCGCTCCGTTCCTATACGGTGGCCAGAGCTGGCGTCGTCCGCCTTACTCGAGCTCGAGTCGAGGGTGCCACCGGACTTAAGACCACCACCGGCGCTGCCCCCGCCACGGTCGACGGGACGCTTTAATGTGACACCCATACCTGCTGCTCACCCGCAAACAAAAAAGCGCAGATAAAAATATATCAGCTGATTAAAAAAAGTAGTTTTCAAAATAAAGAAGGCAAAAAAAAATATTTAAACTTTTAGTACGCAAGCATAAACTTTCGAGTATCAGATTCGTTTTTTTTCCTAATTTTCTCTTGTCTAAACACAAACAGGAAAAAAAAAGACGAGTTGAAAAAAAAACAGTGGAACAAAACTGAGATTGCAAGGCGGAAAAACAAGATTGCTCAAATCAAATCTATACTACAGAAATAAAAAAGGCTTGCGATTGGTTCAACGATGACCAAAAAGGGGAATAAAGGAGTGGCTTGTATACACACGATAAGAAAAGAGTGAAACCGCACAACAAAAAAAAGCAGATAGTTCGTTGTACAAAAAGAATTACGCTCAAGTCGATCAGCTGCTAAAATATATATTTTACAACGCTACAGTCGAGTAAAGAGAACACAAGTGGTGAAAGTATATGATGCAATTGTTGCGGGTAGCTGGGCAACAACGAAAAAAAAAAAGTAACAAGAGAGAACGTTGCAAATAAATCGAATATCCCGGCTCTCTTTTTTTATTTTTTTTACAAGTGTTTAATAATTGTAGCTGCGACAAATTGTTGTCAACAAGCAGAAAGATATGCAAAATGAGAGTTGTTCTTAAGGCACGATTCAGCTGCGGAAGAGACTCTTTGTAAATTCGCAGCTTCTCGACATGAATGATGAAGTTGAAGAGCACAATAAAGTGAAAAATAGAAGTGGTGAAGAATGGAACGAGTAGTAAAGGAAAAAATAAGAAGTAAAACGACATGTAACATGTAAAGCACGGAGGCTGCACCAATTGAATGCTTGAGTAAAAACTTCTTTGTCGTTGAGTAGCACACTTTTTAATACGTAGTGCGTTTAAGGAGGAAAACCAGTTTAGGTTTACACCCAAAATTGTTACAGTCGTGGAACGCAAACAAGACGTTGGCGAAACTTTTAGCGACTAGCGGTCTGCAGTTTAGGCCAACCTTTCTCGTTCAATAGAATGATACGTCTCTATTTGTCAAAGAGCGCCGCAGGCATGTCAGGAGCGCTTACTTATGAATAAAACGTTCTCAACGAAGCTTGAGAAATGTCACTTCAACACGCTTTGAAAAAAAAAATTCTTTTTCTTTGGTATGATTTATTGTTTGGTACTGCTGAGCTCCAGCAGGGCACACAACCAGCAACGAGAGAACGCCATGAAGTGAGTGGAGAACTTGAAAAACGACAAGAAAAACAACGAGAAAACAAGAAGAAAAGGTAAAATAAAGAGTGAACAAATAACGAAAAATTGAGGGAAAAAACGGGCAAGAAAGAAATAGGCAGAATAAAAGCAACAATGCGAAAGAAAGAAATCGCATGTTTAACGTTTGGTTGGAGCGCAAAAAAAAAAGGGAACGAAAAAGCGCTTAAACCACTCAGGTACTTTGCGTCACAGAGCGGAGCATTGCAACAAGTAATCGAAAATAAACCGCTGAAGAACACTGTTGTCTCATCAAAGCGGCACAGCAAAGTCTTGCCGTATGCTACGCTTAAAAAGAGTGGTTGCAAAGAAGTCAGTGGGTATTTTTGAGACATAGGTAGAATTGTTTCGCTTTCTTCTCCCTCTCTGTAGCCGGTACGGAGCATAAAGCAGTTGCCGCGCCACTTTAGGCGCTTAACGTACGTCACTGCTGGTCAGCAAAGACCAATTGTTACCAATACCTTCAATCATAACTGCAATGTGTTTTTTTTTTCTTTTTTTGCAACCGTGACGATTCGAAGCACTGACGACGGAAGAACAGGTAGCCTATTTACGACAGCAAAGAGACAAGACATTAAAGCTTGGCCTGCTTGGCAAAGAAAGAAAAGGATTTATGAGCGTGTAGTCTTGTTAGTTTGAAGAGACAAAAATAGCTTTTGTCAAATTCGTACGTGACCGTGGAAGTGCATTGGAAGAAATTAGTTCATTCAGTCAACACAGCAGCTGTTTGATACCTTTCAAAAAGGAGCAAGTGAAGAAAAGCTAATCACCAAAGAAACAAACAAACAAAAAAGGTC
>MDUD01006618.1:0-10584 GCA_002216565.1 Crithidia mellificae | reverse complement strand
AATACCTGTAACAATCACACAAAGAAGTGAAATAGTGCCGTTGCTGTTCACGTATATCTCCAGCATCGCCATTGACCCGCTATCATTAATTATTGTTATTTCTCACCACTGTCACTTTTGTATTGTTGCGCATCTTAATTCAGCACTTACTTCGTTTGCTTTCTTTGTTATACCGAAAGACCTCCCTTTAACGTCAGAATACGCTCACCTCCACGCTTGAAGTTGTGAGCAGAGTTTAACAACCCTAAAAGAGAAAACCACCTTTTCTGCAATTGTTTTTAGTTGCACCCTGTACTCATTTTCTTTCGTGTTTCTTTCGGGAAGTCGCTAGTCTTCTTTGTGCGTGTGTGTGTGTCCGCGTGTGACTGTCGTCCTCACCACAAAACTTATTGATATTTACAGCCGCCAGAGGCATAGAATAAAGCAAAATGGGAGGCTGTTGCAGTGCTCAAGGGACGGCCGATGGGTCGCACCCCAGTCCTGGGGCACCTGCAGCACGTGATAAGGCGAAGGCAGCGGGTATGCATCCTGCCGAGGCAAAGTCGCCGGCGAAACCGGAGGAGAAAAAGGCCGCGCCGACCGCGCCGCCGGCGAAGACTGCACCTGCGGCACCTCAACCCCCTGAGGCGAAGAAGACCACCGAGCCCACAGCGGAGGGGACGACGAAAGAGGAAGAAAGGAAGAAGCAAGACGACGCATCCGCAGCACCGGCAGCCGCGCCAGCAGCATCTGCGAAGCCACCGGCAGCCGTAGCGGAAGCCCCGCCCAAGGCACCACCCGCCGCCTCTGCGGGTCCTGCGCATGACAAGCCCCCCATGGCGCAGTCTGATCGAGCTGCTGCTGTCCCGCCGCTGCATGAGTCCTCGACGACACCGCCGACGCTGCCCACGACGGCGACGCCGGAGCAGCGGGCTGCGGTGGCAGGCGATGCCCCGCCGCACCTGAAGGCCGAGGAAGTCTCCACCGGACACGGCGGCAACTCTCCGACCTCCACCCTCATCACGCGGGCTTTCCCCTCGCTGGAGGAGCTCAAGGCCACCCCGCCGCCACCGCCATCCCTCGAGCCACCCGCGGAGAAGGCCAGCGCCACCGATGCGGATGCGGATGCGGATGCGGATGCGGATGCTGCTGCCCCTGCTGCTCCGCCGGTAGAGTTCAGCCTGCCCGCACCGCCGGCGACGCTGAAGGCATCCCCGGTCAACCTCACCCCGGAACGCGCGCAACCGCCGCGCTTTGCCGCCCTGCCGTCAAAGGACAAAAATGTTTCGGGCCCTCGCGCGGAGGCGGACGACGAGGAGGAGGCGATGCGGACGCGCGGGACGAGCACCGCGCGAGTGGAGGAGGTGCCTCCGACGCCGGCGCGTGAGTCCGACGTGGCGACTGGCAAGGCTCTGCCAGCCGATGATGCGCGGGTGCTGCAGCGCGTGCCGCCGCCGCCGCCACCGCCAATGCTCGCCAGCGCTTCAAGCGCGCAGGAGACCCCGAAGGCGGCGGAAGCGGAGGAGAGAGAGGAGGAGGAGGCGAAGCCTGCAGAGGCCGCAAACCCGCTGGCGGACATCCTGCGCCGTCAGCAGGAGGAGAAGCAGCGCTACCCGACCGCGCTGACCACGGATGCCGCCGACGACGCACCGCTGGAGATTAGCATGGAGGAGGATAAGACGGGCGCGGTGGCGGCGAATGTGGCGGCGGCGGCAGGCATGACCCCCGCAAGCGCCGCGGTGGCCACGGCAACTGCCGCTGCTGCCGCTGCAGCTCCGGCGGCTTCCGCGACGGTGCAGCCGCTGACGGAACCCGGGACCGTGCTCGCCCTCCCCGCGGCAACTAACGAGGAGGGCGAAGGTGATGCTGCGGCAGATGCATCCGCAAATCTAGATCACGACGCCGCCTCGCACGGCGGCCTCGTCTACAAGGTTCTGCAGCGTCAGGAGTGGGAGGAGCTGTGCAAATCCGGCAGTTTCCTCGGCAACGCTGATGACCGCGCCGACGGCTACGTGAAGTTTACCACGGCGGACCAGGCCCTAGATGCGGCGGCGGTGTTCGCACACGAGCAGAAGCCCCTCGTCCTCATCTGCTGCACTCTGGAGGCGCTCGCCAAGCCCGACGTGCGCGCTGCGCCAGCTGCGGACAAGGACAACAAGGCCGAAGCCGTGGATGATGACGACGCCGCGGCTCCGGCACTGCGGTGGGAGTCTGCGCCGCTCCTTGGCCAGCGCACCCCGCGGCTCTACCGCCCCCTGCACCGCCGACATGACATCCTCTGGTACGAGGAGTGCGCCAACGGCGCGGCGGTGCTGACGCGGCTGCGAAGGGAGGTGGCGGCGGCGGAGTCGGGCTCCGCGGACTCGTCGAGCGCGGTCGATGCGGACGAAAATCAGGAGGACGACGACAGGGCTAATGCGGAGCCGGAGAAGCTGGTCTTCCGCGGCTATGAGGACGACGTCGCGAACAAGCCGATCTCCTTCACGGACACCAGCGAGATCGAGCGGCAGCTGGCCGAGAAGGACGAGGAGGACGGAGACGGAGACGACAATGGCAAGGATGAAGTCGACGGCGAAGACGCTAAGGACGAGGAGAAGGCAGAAAACGAGGGTGAGGAGGACGAGGCGTCGACGCCACGCATGACTCCGCCGACGGAGCAGAACAATAACAGCTCCATCGACATGCCGACAAAGGCGCACGGCCCGGCCGAGGTGGACTACGACGACGACCTCATCGACGAGGACGACGATGACAAGCCGCAGCCGATTGTGAAGGACGTGGTGCCAGACATCGATCTGGCCCCGTCCGCTGACCCGCCCGTGGAGGCAAAGGCACCGCAACAGCACACCGTCGCCGCAATGACGGCAGCACCCGAGGCGGCTGGTCCGCTGTCACCCCGCGATGAGCACCACGCCGTCGCCGCGACTGCGGTGAACACGACGGACATCCATCGGGAGAACATCGTTGCGGGTCTCGTCCCGCCGCGCCGGGTGCCGCCGCCGCTGCCGTCACCGCCCGCGGAGGAGGCGCAGAGCGGACTTGCAACACCGCCGCCTACGCGTGCCGCACCACCGACCATTCTCTCGCCTCCGCCGGCCTAAACAAGCTAAAGAAAAACATTGGTGTCGTTGGTGGGCAGTCGTTTTTTGACTTAGAGAGAGACTCACAAAATGGTTTCAATTCTCTCTAAACGCAACTGCTTAACAAAATTGACATCGAATGATAAAGAATTTTTTCTCGCCACAAAACAAAAGCCTTTACTGGCTTGCCGTGACATCCTCCCCCTCTACTTGCACTCTTTTTCTTTTTCCTTTTATGGTGTTGAGTTTTTGTTGTTGTTGTTGTTGTTGTTGTTGTTCTTTCTTGCGCAGAAGCCTTTTATTCTTATTAACGTACGCTGCTGCTACTGATATTGCTTTTTTTCTCTCTCAATTCTACTGCGACTTCTATTTCTAGTTTAACTTTTTGAGCATTCTCTTTTAGTGTTTGCAAAGTATGCAACTTCGTCGTTACTTTTCTGCGCATTTGTTGCCCTTGGTCGGAAGCTCGCAACGCTGGGTTTTGCTGACTTACGGAGCAAAAGCGGTCAGGAAAGAAGGAGGCAAACTTCAAAGCAGCGCCACAGAATGAGACTAGGCAAAAAAAAAATCTATAATCAAACTAAGTTTGCCGTTTCCTCCTCTATCTTTTTTTTTTATTTTTGATATATAAAACTTCATTACCTATTGCGAATAGCAATTCTGTACTTTTACAAAACTTGGCAGGCTCAACCTCGCAGAGAAAGTGCGGGAGGCAAAGTGGACATCGGTGGGAATAGTGGTCAGCCTTGCAAAATGACTGGTCTCCCTTGTCTGCCAATATGGAAATTAAAACTGATAACGTATAAACCGTTTCTCAGCTCCCCAAAGTTCATATTTCCCTGCTGACAACTCCGAGCGCTGCGTTCTGCCTTTTACCCTTTAATTGTTTTTTTTTCTCCCTCATTTTGTTGATCGTGCGTATTTGTGTCTATTGAGTTTTGCGTCCTCCACATGCTCTCAAGGTGATAATGAAAGCAACAGCGACACGCTTTGCTTGTTAGTATCATACTTGTCGCATTTGTTATCCTCGAATTTTTTTCCGTTGCACACACAAACAAGGCCCGTGTAGATCTTTCAACTATCTTGCTGTTTCACTTTGTTTATTGTATGTTTTCCTTTCTGTGCCGTCACAATGTGACGCACAGCTAGCGTTTTGTTCATATGCCTTTGCTTTATTTTTCTTCTGTATTCTACTTTGCGTGTAAGGCAAGCGCTTTAGCATAAGTTCTGTTTTTAAAAAATCTGGAACGAAAAAAAAAAGGATGATTGCATTATAATTGTGTCATATTGCGCTTAAATGAGTTTCGTTATAAGGCTGGGCTGTTTTGACGATGTTAACGGCTTTTTTTTTTCCTCTATAGCCTACGTCCGTTTTGGTTGTGCTGGCTGTTTCAATGCCAATTTGCAGCCTGCTTTTTTATTTCTTCTTCTCTCTCTTCGCTTCCCTTGCTTCCTATTCCTCCAACTGTATGTTTGTTTGCTACTTTTCGGCCTGCGTATTCAGCGGAAATGTTCATTTAATTGGCCTTTTGCGTTTGCTACAAATAATGAAAAAAAAAAGGCCGTACTCCTTCAAATGTACATCGGAACTTGACAGGACTCATTGAAAGCGTCATGTTGATAGTGCTGGGGAACGAGAAAGAGCTCTGTCTCACTTGCATTGGCTGTGAGAGCTGGATAAACGTTGCCGCTTAAGTTTCTCAAGGTGGTTATGCGACCACCATAAGACATCACCTCTCAAGGTTTCTTGAGACCAATAATTCACGACGTTCACCTTGAAATCAGAGGAAGAGTGACACTTCTTGTATATCTGCACAGAATCAATTTCACACTTGACAATTCCACTTTTTCCTTCTTCTTTTTTGCTTTCTATCTTCTTCCCAACTCTTCTCCACTTCTGTTTGATCTAAATTGCGTTTCTCTGAAAGGGTTCAGATCACTTTTTGAAATACCCGGTTTTTTCCCCCTCGTAATTTTACTCACTGCAATTTTCTACCATCAGTTTTTGCATTTCTCCCTCACACATTTTTTTCTTTTTCCTTTCTCCGTCCCTTCTTGCTCGCCAGCCACATTGCTAGTTTCCGCAACTACCATCACCACCAGCTTCTAAAAAAAAAAAAGTGTGAAACATGCAGTCGCAGAATGCCAAGGAAAGTGAGGCGGACGCCTACATGAAGAGTGGCAAAAAGCACCTAGAGAAGTCCCTCTTTCACTTCAAAGCCAACTACGATGGCGCGGCGGAAGACTTCGAGAAGGCCGCTCGCATTTATACGAACGTGAACAATTACCCCAAGGCGCTGGATGCGTGGACGCGCGCGTCGCAGGCAAACGCGAAGGCGCACAACGAGTTCAGCGCCGCGAATGACATGGAGCGGCTGGGCGACTTTGTCGGGCAGTACATGGCGGAGTCCCACAACACCGTTTACGGCGGGGGCAGTGGCAGCGGCGGCGTCGCCGCGACCCAATCCTTCGACCTGCCCATCTTCAAGGAGGGCATCAAAGCGTACGAGGAGGCGTCACGGCTGTACGGGGCAGCGACGAACGGGCAGAAGCAGGCCGGTGCGTTGAAGAAGGCGATCGACCTCGTCTCCCGCGCCCTCACCGCGGCGCAGCGGCAGGCGCAGAAGCCCGGTCCCATTGTCAACAACAGCGCCAATGCCGCAAACACGCAGTTTCTGCAGGAGGAGTACAAGCGTCTTGTGCCTGCCGTGATTGGGCTGATGCAGCGCAACTGGGAGGCCACGGAGTCGCGCCCCTTCGAGCTGCCCGATATCTACCGTGGCTACATTCTGTTCAACTTGCGCGCCGGCAACGTGGAAGGGGCGGTCCAGGTGGAGAAGAACATGATCGGCGTCGTGAGCACCAGCCCCGCCGACGGCACGTACGACGACAGCAAAAACCTCTTCCGGATTTTAAACCAGCCCACCAACGCGGCGAAGGCCGGGCTGGAGATCATCGTGCTGTGCCTTAGCACGTCCGTGGATGATGGCTACACGTGGGCGAACATTGAGATGAACCGCCTTGGTGCCGTCTTTGGCTTTTGCGGTTCACCGGAGGAGCAGACCGCCGGTGCGCTGCTGGCCGCGTACGCTGATCGCGACGAGGAGGCGCTGCAGGACGTGCTCAAGACGCACGCGTGCTTCAATTTCCTGGCAGCAGACATCTCGCGGCTGGCGAAGAAGTTGACGATGGGCGCTAAAGCTCGGCCGAAGGTGGTGGCAGGAGCCATGGGGGCATCTGCCGCGGCTGCAGCGCCAGCGGTGGGCGGCGGTGCTTCGGCTTCGCCCCACGCGGGACCGGCGGAGCTGTCCGAGGCCGATGAAGATGATCTGCGTTGATGCAGACGAAAGGAACGGAAAAGGTGGCAAAACAGACTTTTCTATCTTGTTGTCGCCGTTCGTGAGTACCGTCCCACCCCTTGAAAAATATAGAATGCTTGGTGCACTTTGTTGATACGTTACTCTGGTTTATTTTGTTGCATTTTTTCTTTCTCCTTCTACGTTTGCTGTTTGCTCTATCCTACTCTTTCTGTTTTCTTTCTTCTCCTCTTATACATAAGGAAAACATTGTCGTAAAACATGATATCGTGATGAATGGTCTTTTTCATTGACCGCATTGGTTCTGCGCACCGCACTGTGTGCGCGTTTAGTGATGTTGAATTTGTCAAGTAAAAAGAGTTGCTTATCTCCTACGCGAAAAGCCAGATCTCTCAAATATGTATAAATTGTAGTTTTTATAGTTTTGAAACTTACGCAATGACGTGCGGCACCACCAATTAAAACGTCTTGAGGTGTCCACACACTTCAGCGAATCAATGCTGCACCGCTTCTGTGTTCGAGATAGATTTTATTGTCACTGAACACGCTTTGAGATGTAGTCCAGACCGGGTTTCAACTGGATTGTTTGTGTCCAGTACACCACTCAGTAGACAGAACCATTCTGTTTTAACGAAAAACAAATAAAGCCCATTATTATTTTTTCTCCGCTCTTATCCTTATAAATCAACATCCTTTTCGCGCTAAAACTTTTTATCCATTTTGCCTCTTTTAATGCAAACTCTGCTTACAAATTTAAGTACTCTTTTTCTCTATATCCACCAATACACTTTAGTTTTTTTTTTCTTTGCCTGTACGCTTTGCGTTCAATTTTAAGTACGACGCAAATCAGCACTTCATTTTAATCCAAAGTGTCATCGTATTTCTCGCACCTCTCTGCTCCTTTGTAATAACATTTTCTCTAAAAAAGAAAAATACAAAAGAACACGGACCCCTGCAAACACACAAGCACACGCGGCAAAACAGAATTGCACTTTAGTGCCACCTCAAAGAAAACCCTATCTGACTTTATTTACCAAGCCGCAGCAGCTTCTAGCCTCTCCAGCTTAATCACTGCCTGTTTCCTTTTTTTTTCTCCGCAACTTATTGTTTCCGTTGCTCATTATTTTCGGTTCCCTTACCTAAATTCGCCTTCATTGATTTCTGGACACGTCTTCAATTCTTTGTGCTCCTTCAAAGCTGGCCACCTCCGACTTCGGACACAAACACACAAAAATCCTAAAATAAAAGCTTCAAAAAGAATTAAAAAACAGCAACAAAAGTTTAAGTGAAAACTTTCTTTCTAAAAACACACTCTACTTTTTCTCTAAAAAAAACACTTACAATACTCTGTGTTACTTCGATACTCTTCTTGCTGTAATTAATTGTTCGCTTACTCTCTTTCGATCTGATCCAGTGAGTAACTATTTTTTTTTCTGGCCTCCTTTAATACTGTTTTGCGCAGTCTGAGTGAGCGTTGAAACGAAGCTAGCCATACACGCACACACCTGCAGCTCTGTTGGTTCCTCTTCTCTTCTCTTTTCCGATTTGCTCCACTTTTTATCCTTTATAGCTAGTCGAGTTTCAAGCTTCCGCATTTAATACACAAAAGGTACTCGAGAAGACAGAAGAATTGACAATTTATATTTTCTCTTTTGTTTCAAGACAGCTAGCAGATTCTTTTCTCAGCCCTTTTTTGCTTTTTCCAATCTGCCCCCGCATATCTAAATTGCCTGGAATCCAGCCTCAAGCTCCGTTTTCTAAACAACCAAGAACCAGCTGTGCAGCAACCACTTCACCTCTGTCGTGCAAGACTCACTCAAAAAAGGCCAAAACCATTGTTTCCCCCTTTTTCCTAACACAAACATTTTTGACAAACCAAAATTTCCTAACCTTTTAATCACTAACCAACACAAACATACACTCTTTCAAACACATTCAAGATCACCAGTAAACGTTGTTGCAGACATTGAAAGTAGATAATACCCGTCGCATTACCACTTGTTCTCAAAAAAAAAGAATTTAGAGAGGAAATGTCTGACACTTCGAACGCTCGTGATGGCTTTGGCGAGCAGCAGCAGCCAATGCAGCTGACGCGCAGCGCTTTTGAAGGGATGCAGGGCCAGATGCACATGCTGCAGCTGCGCGTGGAGACGTTGGAGCGGCAGGTGTCGATGCTGTCGGCGCAGGCCATGGCCGCCTCGCGCTCCTTCCAGCCCTACCCGCAGATGCCCTACGGCATGCCCACCCCAACCGCCCCAGGCCCCAACACCGCCTCGCCGACCGCCGGCATGCCACCCCCGCTGCCCAGCAGCTTCTTCTTCTACCCGCAGGGCAACGTGATGAACGCGGCGCCGGAGAAGGGCCACACCTCGCGTCAGCTGGAGGAAGAGCTGCAGCGGCTGGGCGTCATGACGAGCGGCAACGCGGCGGCGGCGGCGGCGGCGGCGGCCAACAAGGCGAACGAGGAGGCCGCGGCGGCGGCGGCCATGGCGATGATGCACAACACGATGATGGGCTCGCCGACAAGCGGCGTTCCCGGCTTCCCTGGCATGATGCCGCACGTCAGCTCCCCGAACATGGCCAACCCGGGCATGCCCTTCATGCCTGGCCAGCCGGAGATGCCCTTCCCTTCTCCGACGATGCCCGGCCCGCCGGCGTCGTCGCCGACCAAGATGAGCAACGCGCTGCTGAACAAGGCGTTTGGTTTCACGGATGCAAACATGGCGAACGGCGCCGGGGCGGATGGCATGAACGCGAACATGAACAGCCTGCAGCGCAGCTGTGCGGTGACTCTCGACCCCCTGCAGAGCACCACCGAGACGCTGGAGCAGACGTGTCAGCAGACGAAGATTCGTGTGCTCTGCCTGAAGAGCTGCAAGGGCATCACCAGCCTAAACGCCATCTCCCGCCTGCAGAACCTGTGGCTGCTGAACGTGCAGGGCTGCTCGCACTGCGTGGACGACAACGCCGTCCGCATGATCGCCACCTACAACACCCGCCTCAGCCGCCTGAACCTGTGCGGGTGCGACCGCGTGACCGACGCGAAGCCGCTGGCGCAGCTGTCCTTCATGTTTGATCTCAACCTGTCCGGCACGAACATCAACAACGCGTCCCTCGAGGCGATCTCGCACGGCTGCGGTCAACTCAGCCGCCTCGCCATTAACAGCTGCCTGCAGCTGACTGACCTGTCGAGCGTGAAGAACCTGTCCGAGCTGAAGCTGCTCTACTGCCGCTACTCGGAGAACATCGACCCGGCGACGATCGGCGCGGCGCTGGAGGGCATCGGCCAGAACCTGCTGACGCTCAACGTGGACGGCATCCGCTTCCGTCAGATCCAGCTCGACCACCTGCCCCACGTCGTGGCGCTGAAGAACTTCAACTGCAAGGACAACACCCAGCTGGGCGATCTGGAGTGGATGTTCGGCTCGCCGGCCGCCGCCACCACATTTGAGTGCCTGGAGATGCTCGACGTGGAGGGCTGCGAGTCGCTCATCAACCTCGGCTCGCACATCACCTCGCTGAAGCGCCTGAAGACGATGCGGCTGACGCACACCGGCATCACAAACGACGAGCTCGCCCGCATCTCAACGTGCCCCGCCCTCGCGGCGATCCACATTGAGGAGTGCGCCGGTGTGACAAACGTGGAGTGCCTGGCGAAGCTGCCGTCCCTCAGCAAGGTGGTGCTGGACCTGCACATGCAGCACGAGGATCCCAAGGTCAACGGCGTTGCCACGCTGCGGCTGAAGCCAGGCGTGGAGGTGATTTTTGCCGGTGTGAACAACCATCACGGGCAGAACGGTGGCGTGAACCGCATGGGCACTACGCCGATGACGAGCCCGACCTCGCGCTACGCCCCGTCGATGCCATCCAGCAGCCCCAACGTCACCGGTGACGCGCACGCCTTCCCGTAAAGCGCATGAAGCGTTGTTCTCTTGACGCAGCCCCTTTTTGAGTGTGGGCGCGCTATTCTCCACGCGTTGTGTCTGCCCTGCTGGCTTTCTTTTATTTCGTTTTCTTTCTTAATTTTAGGTTTTATTTTTCTCTCTATTTCTCTCTTTTCATCTCGGCTCAAGGCGCCCGCTGAGGATAACGATCGCGTTTTTTTACGACACGTTTTGCATTTTTCTCACTCCTCCTCATTGCTTCCAGCGGTACTCCTCTTCACCAGGTTGCTTCTTTGATTCTTTTTTGTCTCTCTCCTTTTTTTT
>MDUD01006616.1:0-18096 GCA_002216565.1 Crithidia mellificae | reverse complement strand
AAGGCAGAAGAAAGATCGGAACTACACGGAAAAGCATGCGAGCGAAGTGCACAGGGTTTAAAAATCGAATTAGAAAATAAAAAGAATCGAGCAAGCAGTTGTTGGAAAGTTAGAAACGGTTTTGAAGTTTATTGCACCTCATCGAAAAACTGATAGAGCGCTACGTCAAAGGCAGCGTATTCCACACACAGCAGGAGCACATATGATCCTTCAAATCAGCTCTCGCCTGTGCTACGGAGTTGCCTGGCTTTCTCCTCTTCTAACTCGGTCAGCTTCGTCTTTGCTTCATCCAACTGACTTTGAAACCCCTTCGACTCTTTCAACTTCTCCAGCGCCGTCGGCTTATCGCCTCCTCGCAAGGCGGCGAGAGACTCCTGTTTGCGCGTCGCCACTAACTCTTCCAGTTCCGCAATCTTTCGCTCCTGTTTCTCTACCTGCACACGCAGCGGCTCTGCGTGGCTGTCCATGAGTAATTTAATTTGTGCCTCAAGCGCTTTTGCCTTCTGCAATTCCTCCAACGCCGCCGGCCGGTCGTTCTGCTCGCGCAAACACGCCAGAGATGCCTGCTTGTGCTGGGCTACCTGTGCCTGCAAGGACTCAATCTTTGCTTGAAACTCCGCCTCAATTTCTTCATCCAGGTCATTCAAGCCCTGCATCAACTCCTCGTTTTCGTAGTCGGAGCTGTGTACGGAAACGTCCTCAATGATGTCGTCCTCGTCTTCGTTACCCTTTCCCGGCGCGCCTTTTTTGGGTTTACGCTTTTGGTTTGTGAGCGTCTTACGAGCCGCCTGCGAGGCTACCTCGCGGTCAAAGAGCGACGCCGGGTTGCCGCTCATGTCGTTGAGGTCATCCTCAACATCCGGGTTGCTCTGCATGTACGCCTGGAAGACGGCAAGCTGGGCGTTCACCTGTGCTTCGGTCAGCGCCGCTTCTGCATCCGCGGCGGCCTGGCGCAGGCGCAGCTCCTCCGCATCCTCGCCGTTGTCGCCACCTCCGCCGCCTTTGGGGTTGTTGTGACTGCCACTATTGTTCATCTCTCGCTCATCCTTCTCCGCCTGCTTCTGCTGAGCCACGAGGGCGGCGTGCAGTGCTTCCTTTTTGCGCTTGCGCTCCGCCGCCGCAGCCTCGCGAGTGACGACGTTTGCCTCCCGCTTTGCTTGCCACTGCTCCTTCAGCGTGGGCACGTGCGGTCGCTCTTCTTCACGGCCTTCGAGAACATCCGATCCCTTCTGCATGTCGTGCCGCCGTCGCTGCTGCTGTTGTTGCTGCTGGGAGCGGCTTCGGCGCGCTGACCGATCCGCGTTCGACGCGGCGGACGATTCTTGACCCATGTTGTTGCCGTTTTAGTTGTTCTCTACTTGTCTAAAAGCAATTTTTTTTTTGTTGTTGTTGCGCTTGTTTGGTCTGAGATTGAATCACTAGCGTTAAGAGTCTACAATTCTGAGGCACGTATTTTTTTTTTCGTTGATTCAACAGTAATACAGGGAAGAGAGTAAGCAGAGAAAAAATTAAAAAGAAAGTGAAAGGTATTGCTGGCTGTGTTGCTCACTCAGGCTGGCAGGTGACTACAACGTGCATATTGGGGTCTATGTTTGGGTGCTTGAAGTTAATATTCCTGAAACGCAATGCCTGCTCGCCACGTTGAGTTGCGCCAAAAGTGTGCATTTTAAAAGCTTTCGCGTTGTTGCAATGAATGTAAAAATGGTCAGTGATTCGAGTAAGAAAAAAAGAAAAAAAAAAGAATGAAAATGTCTATTTTTATAATTTGTTGTGGAGCGGGAATGAGAAAACACCCACAGAAACATTTTTTTTTCCCAGAATCGGGTGTTGCTAGCGCACATTAAAGAAAGTTTTGTGATGAACAAAAAGGCTTAACTACTGTTTCTCGCTCTCCTGTGCGGCTGCCCAGGTACTCAAGACTGCGTCGTAACGCGACTGCTCAGTCACACCCAGCTCTTCGTCGACCAGCAACGACGCGTACCGCGTCGCCGAGTCTGGGGTGGGCAACAGCGGAACAAAATTAGAAGCTCTTCGCTGCTCTTCTGCGGCGGTGTAACACGCCTCCCGGGCATGTAGGTCCGTTGGAAACGTCTGCATAATCCAGTCCTGCTGAGGTGGTTGGGCCACCTTCTCGGAGCCCTCATCGCTTGCCTTTTTGTCCTCCCTCGCTGCGTTGTCCTTCGCCGTCTTTATCTTTGCTGAGGCACTACTTTTAAAAAGAGGAGATGTCAAACCGATGAGGGTGAGCGCATCTGCGATGAAATTTGCTTTGATGCGCTGATCAAAGAGCGAGTAGTGCGTGCTGAGCGAGGGCATAATGTTTACCTCCAGCAAGACCGGACGCAGCGTCCGTGGCTGCTGCTGCTCGGTATGTGGGTTTGGCGCTGACGACGCAGCACCTCGATCAACAGGAGTGTGGCTGGTGTTGCGCCTCGCCGCCTTCTCCTCCTCGTTGTCATCGTCATCGTGCACAAGTAAAATGTCCACACCAAAAAATTCGAAAAACGGTCCAACACCGCTGGCTGTGCAAGGCGGTGGCGGCGCATTTGCAGTTGTCGCCTCTGAAGGAGTAGAGGTCGGAACACTCTGCGTGCCACCTGCGCTGCTGATGCCGCTGTTATCTCTGGCTGTGCCGATTCCCCGCTCCGCTGCCCGACGTGCCGCGGCGCGCAGTTCTGCTCGCACCTCTGGTGCCACTGCCGCAAAAGTCCGTCGTAGTGTTTCGTGTATGCGTGCCTGCGTACCGGCCCAGTCGAAGCCAAGCTCACGTAGGTAAACGCCAAAAGCGGCAAGAGACCACTTCGGCTCCATGGGTACTTTCCCTTCCGCCGCCGCGGCCGCAGCCTCCGCTTCCCGCACTTCAATTTCCTTCTCTTTGCGTGCGCGTTGCTCAAAAAAATCTTTATTTGAAAGTGGCCCCTTTTTGTTGACGGTAAAGTTTGTCAAGTGAGCGCGCAGCTGCTGCACATCGGCGAGGGTGCCGTCCGCGTCAGCGGTGCGGTACGGGACGGCGGCGATGCGCACCAGACCTTCGTCGTACAGGTACAGGCGAAGAGGCTCGTAAGAGGTGACGACGACGTACAGTCGCAGGTCGAATTTGTGCCCGAGAATCAGAAATGGATTGGACATGTACCGTTGCACCACAAAGCAACTGCTGTCTTGCTTGCTCTTACCGCTCATGTCACTCTCGCCCTCTACTGTATTCGCTGCCGTACTGCTGGACTTCATTTTGTTGAAAGCAGACCGCACGTTGGAAACGATCGAAGCAAACCCAGTCTTGGGCAGTACTCCGTTTTCTGTCAATGCAACTTGCGCGGCCGCAAAGCCGTGTTCGCCTTGACCGGGATCCAGCAAAAAAATACCATGACCACCTGCGTCATTGGCGGGCTTTACAATAAAAAGGGGCTTCGAAAAATTGATTGAGGGTTTTAATGGAGCAACAAAAGGAGAAGAAGAAGAGTGTGAAACGGTGGACGGACACGCGGCTTCGTGTAGCACCTGGCGAAAGGCCGCCCAATCCTGTGGCAATAACCACGTTTGTGGCGTCAGCTGCATCCGCTGATCCGCCGCGCCATCTTTCGTTGTAAAATCAATGTTGCTTCGCGTCATCTCCTTTACTTCTTCTCCAACGCGCTGCGACCAGCGCTGTGCGGCACGCCGCATCAGCAGACACAGCTTGTCTTTGCGACCCAGCCAATGCGTCCCTGGAAAGTGGTTCACCTTGCGGAACTGCGCCAGTTGACCCATCAGTTGATCCACCGTGCTCGGCATGAGGTGCTTGACCCAGAGAAGGGAGTGGTTTTTGTGTAGTAGCGCCTTCCGTCCCTCCACTCGGGTGAAGCCGGCCACACGCAGCGTCGCGAAGAGGGCGGTGAAGGGGCAGCAGCCGTCGAAGATGTACGTCAACTGCGCATAAGGGCTGGACGGGGCACGTGGAATGGCTCGGCAGATGGCGAGGACCGGATGGCGCGCAGGGCCAGTGGCGGCGGTGGTAGTGGTGGATGGTCCGATGTCATTCACCTTTTCTTTACTGTCTGCTGCAGAATTCTTGAAATGTGGTCCACTGTCAGAGTTGTTGTAGTGGTGTAGCGGCAGCGGTTCTGGTTGGGCAAACCGGCCAATCTCCCCAATGCCGCTGCTGTCGTGAGGCAGGAGAGCGAGGGTGGCACGTCGACGTGGGTAGGGTGAGGAGATGAGCAGCACATCTGCGGACGGCACCGCGCCGCTGTCGTCCATGGCCTGCGAAGGCGGCTCCCACACACGCGGAGTGTCGGGGTAGTAGACGGTGGGTGCAGGCGTGAGGTATTGCTGCAGCACCGCTCGTGCACGCTGCGCAGCTGCCGCCTCTTCTTGTGGAGATGACGACCTCATTTAAATGAAGAAAGAAGAAGTGGACTGTATTTGTGGTAAATGAAGAAGAAATATTTATGCAGAGAGAGAAAGCAGTAAAAGCGGAAAAGTAGGGATATCTCTTTTGTGAAGTCTAGAGACTTCTTTTTGCCGTGTCTCTTAAAGAGCGCAGTGGATTGCGTGAGCAAAAATGTCAAAATCGCTGCTCTGTTAACTTACATTTTTAGCACCATTGTCATTAAAAAAAAAAAGGAAGAAGCTTTGGAAAGTGACTCTGACAGCTAGAGAACAAAAGGACATTAACTTGACACGGAGTGTACTGGTGTCATACGTGACTCACTCAAGCGCTTTCTCTTCTTGTTTTGTTCTTTTAAGCGGTCATTCTGCTTGAAGGTCAAATCGATTGCTTTGCGTGTTCATCGCAATCGATACATAATCAGCATTAAACTTTTACAAACAATATTTGCAATAAATTCTTAACGTCGTAGCGGCGCAACAAAATAAGGCAGCCGCTTAGGTATTTTTTTTATTTCTGTTTTGCGTGTGTTAAACAAATAATTAAATCAATTCGAATCGTAGTTAGAACAGGAGATAGTTAGAGAAAACAAAAAGGAGCATGACAATCTCTAAACCGTAGAGTTGCAACACCGAAAGGAAGGTGCTCACTGACTTACGTGACGCACAACTAAGCAGCTGCGTGGCTGAAGAAGTAAGAGAAGTGAATTCACCTTACAACCAACAATACTTAAAGAGTGGGAGCGGCAATTGTTTTGCAAGTTGAGAGTCCTTTTCTTAAAAAGAAGGTCTCCAAAAATTGAGAACAAGCACCCGTCAGCGCACATATGAGAGCCACCATTAGTAGTCACCGTCGTCGTCGCTGCCATCCGCGTCCGACGGCGCGGCGTGGTGGTAGTCGTCGTACACCGCCATTCCCTCATCCAACACCTCCCGCCACTCGTCCTTCTCCATCTCGTAGGCGGCGCAGTAGCGGTCCACCTTGTACCGCAGCGCCGCCTGCGCCTTCGCCACGACCTCGCGCAGCATCGGCGCAGAGGCGTACGTGCTCAGGACGTGCGCACCGACGTCCACGCTGGTGATGACATCACGCAACGCACCCACCCCGCGTGGTAGCTGCAACGTCGCGGCGCTTGGGTTGTGAAATAGCAGCTCCATGGGGAAGGAGGCAGAGATCGGGTAGTTGGACTCTGTCAACAAAGGCAGGTAGGTCGCCGTGCGCAGAGGCATTGCGTAGCGCAGCATGGCCTCGCGTGCCGGGTAGACTGTCGAGGGCAACACGCCTGCGCCGCGCAGACTCACGGCGTGTCCTAGTACCTGGCCTCCGCTGCTGAGCGGGGCATGAGCGGACATGTCATGTGTCAGCGGCACAAAACCCGTGCGAAGCGGCGAGGTCTTGTCCACCGCTGCCGCCTCCATCGCACGCGCGCGGCGTTCCTCCTTGGACATACGCTCATCGTAGATCGGGGCGTCCGGCAGCAAAGGGTTCGCCTCGAGAAACTTCCACAGCTCGGACGACTGCGCGACGGGCTGTGGCAGAGCTCCCATGGCGGCCGCGACACGCAGACTGGGGGCTGGCCGCACCACACGACACCAGTCGTCCATGTAATACATCGGCCCACGCGTGCGCAGAACGGAATCGTCCTTTTTGCTGGACCCCTGGTGAGATGGTGTTGACGGATGCGTGTTGTTTCCATCGCGCACACCGTAGAGGGCGGTGTCGAGCACGGCGGCGACGTACTGCGCGGTCGCCCGGTCATCCTCCAACCACGCCGGCCGGTCCACCCTCGTCGCCGCGGCAGTGGTGCCCTTAAAGAATTCACCCCACTGCGAGAGAGGAACAGGAATGTACACCGCGGAGGGGTGACGCGATAGATGCACTGTGGCGAGGAGGTGGTTCAGCGCCGTTTCGTCAAGCCGGCGCTCCCGGAAAGCGACTTCGCTGCTCTGCTGTCGATCGGTCAGCCACGATGGAAGCGGCGTGAAGAGGCAGGTGTGCACGACCGGTGCCTTTGGTCCCGCCTCCTCCCAAAATTGCTCCAACACGTTGTGCGCTGCCCCACCAAACATGCCGTCACCATCGGAGAAGCACTGCACACCCTGCAGCTGGTCGGCCAGCTCCAGCTGACCGCGCAGGGCGTCACTGAATTCTTCCATCTCTGCTCGCTTGTCAGCCCGCAGCTGCGCCGCGCCGTAGCCGAAGCTGTGCAGGGCGGGTATGTCTCCTGCGGCGTCAACGTGCTGCAGCGGCTTCACGGACGTCACGCTGTGCGCCGCCAGCCCTGTCGTGATGTACTGCCACCACGGAATCGTGCTGTTGTGCGTGTCAAACAGCTTCTTCTTCAGCTTTTTCACCTTCTCCTTCTTGGTCAGTTGCTTGTGACGCGGGATGTTATTCTGCGCGCGAGCCGTCTCCTCTTCGTCCTCGTCCTCCTCACCTTCTTCCTGAGAGGAGGCGTGGCGGCGCTTGCGCTGCTGCGCCGCCTCGTCGCCGTAGCGGTCACCGTAGGGCGCGATGCCAAGCTCTCGCCGCAGGCGTGCGTACGCATCCTCGGTGTCATCTGTGCTAGACGCATCCCCATCAGCAGAACTCATGTCGTCGTCTCCATCGCCGTCGTCATCCAACCCGTGCTGCGCCCACAGATGCCGCTGCACCGCCGCCGCCACCCCGTCGAGTCGTCGTGCCGCCGCATCCTGCTTCTGGCCTTGCTGATTTCCCACCGCGCTCTGAGCTGCTCGGGAGGTGCTTCCAGACCCGCCCCACAACACTGAAGCGGACGACCGCGTGTCCACGTACCGCGCATCGCCACGAAAGACGTCAGCGCCATTGCCGTCGTCGTACGTAGCGTTTGTATTGCTGCGCTGTTCCTCATCCGCGTTGTTGGTGTTGTTGTTGTTAGATTCACCCTTTTGGTACTTATCCTCCCAGGCGGCGACTTCATCGAAAGTGGCGGCGTACGGTGCATCAAGTAGCAGCAGTCGTGGCACTCGAGTGCGCTGGTTGTTGCCAATGCTGCTGCTGTTTTCGTAGCCTGTGTTCTCATCGCCCGTGCTGCCTCCGCCGCCACCCAGCACGTTTGCCGCACGGCACTCGGTGTAGAGCGTTGGGTGGTGGGCGTCGAAGTGCGACGTTCCATTTGCCCACTGCGCGGCGACGAGGGAGCTGTAGTTGCCAAAGGCCACCGTGATCACCTCTCGTTCGTTCAGCATGACAACAACAAGAATAATAATGATAAGAAGAAGAAAGGAAAGAATAGTAATAACAAAGAAATCGATAGTGAAAAAAACCCTTTTTGTTCTTAAAGCGTGGGAAATAATGATAAAAAGCGAGCGTTTTACGTGCGTATTTACAGAATAGGGTTGAGAATGAGAGAAAAGGTGCGATATGTTAAGAAGAGGGATAGATGATGAATAAAACTGAGAGAGATGCAGTATCAACAATTGACTAGGCTGGTCACAAAGGAAGTATACGCGTAGAAGAGGAGAAACAGCTTTGTATCTTTGCCTTTGTCAATTTATGCCACTGAAGCCATCAAAATTTCTCGTTGCAATGCCACGAGCTAGAGAGCAGAGAAACTTCCGCAGGAAAGTGGTTTTGTGACTGAAAGCGAACCTTTCCTCTTTTTGTAGAGGTGTAAATACGTTCCATGGTGACAGCCACGCCTCGCCAAAACGTTTTGCGCATTGGAGATTTGCTATAGAATCTCTGCAACAAAAAACACCATCCCGTTAATTTATTTTGAAGAATTTAGTGTTAATATGTTGGCTCAACTCTGAAGTCGGCAAAGGTGATACATCGGCATGCATGAATAGAATATGAAAAATTGATTTGAATGGCGTAGAATAGCGCTGACACAAATCAGCTGACCACAAGAAAACAGAATACCAAAAACAAAAAACCCTATTCAAAGACGGACAGGAGACTCAGCAATTTACCCTGTGTTCTTCGACAAAATACAGAAAGCTACCAACACGTTGACCAGCGCTCACTGGCTCTTTCCAGAAAACGAAATAAGATTTGTGTACCATTTTCATTTAAAAGCATCGAGAAAGTGCACTTGAAAATAGGTCACATGAATACAAGAAGATCTACAACGAAATAATAATACCAGTAAAAAAAAAGATTTAGATAACTCAAAAACTAACACAAGCATACAAAGACAAGAAAAAAGAAAACAAAAAGAGACAAAGAAAAAAAGAACACTTAAATAAAAAGTGAATATCTGAAACAACAAAGCAGCAGGCAATTCAATAAGCCGAGGCACAAAGAGAGAAAAAAGAAAAGCAATAACAATATTAAGGGGAAAAATGGCATGAAAGGAGGCAACATAAAGGTATTTTTTTTGTGTCTGGTAAGCATTCGGAGGGTAAAAAAGGCAGCAAAGAGAAAATAACAAACCAAAGAACAGAAAAAGAAACTCACTTTAAAATCACTAAAAACCACTTACAAGTGTGTGCAGAGCACTTTTCAGATACGCTTTATTACTTGTCCTCATTTTCCTGAGCCTTCTCACCGCCCTCCTCCTCTGTCACCGCCTGCTCTGCCTTTCCATCAACTTGCGAGGCTGCATTGTCAGCTGTCGAGGCGGCGGCTTCCTTCGCCGTGTTCGCCTGTTCTTGTTGCTGTTGTTGCTGTTGCTGTTGCTGTTGCTGCTGGAGTGCAGCTGCCTGCAACGCACTCACCTCCTGCGCCGCCCTCGCATCGTCCATCAGCGTCGACAAGGGACTCTGCACCTGCTGTTCTGGCGGCATGGGCTGCTGGGTTGCCATGAGATCTACCGGGCTGACCACCTGCTGCTCCTGCGAGGACTGCCACGACTGTGTGGTGTGCGACTGAAACTGCTCGAGCGGCGAGGCGGGCGAGTGCGTGCCATCAATGTCATCCACACCCACGCTGTCCTCGTCTCTCTCCCCTTCCTGCATCTCCGCGGCGTGCCGCTCGTGGTTGTAGGTGTCGCTGCCGTTGCTGCCACTGCCGCTGCTGCTGAACTCGTACTCCTCATCCGTGTACTCGCCCTCCTCCTCCTCCTCTTCCTCGGAGGCGCTAACATTGTCGACCACATCGAACATGTTGCTGGCGTCCTCACTCAAGTCGCCCTCGTCCTCCTCTTCGTCGTAGTAGTCGTAATCCTCGGTGGCATTGCTGTCGTCCTCCGAGTAGAAGAGACCGCTCTCGCCGGCCTCGTTGTGCCCACCACGCCCGCTGTCGATGCTACCACGGCCATCGCCCGTCATGCCCGGGCCGCCCCCGCCGTCTGCCCGCATTGCGGCGTACTTGTTCAGTTTGTACAGCATCTCCGCCCGCTTCACCAGGCGCTCCGCACGCTGACTTGCCACGGCACCTTCCAGAATGTCAAAGTGCAGGAGTTCCTGTGCGGTGGGGCGGTTTTTAGGGTCGATGTCAAGGCAGCTCTTCACGAACTCGTACACGAGTGGGTTGCCGGAGAAGAGGGGGGAAAGGTCCGGTGTGTCGGTGAGCTCCGTCAAGTACTTGATGATGCCCATGCCCTGCGCACACTCCAAATGCGCAAAGGGGGCGTTGCCGGTGGCCATCTCCAACACAATACACCCGAGCGACCAGATATCCGCCTTGAAGTCGTAGCCAAGGCGCTCTTCAATGTCGGCGGTCAGCACCTCTGGTGCCATGTATTGCGGGGTGCCGACCATGGTGTAGAGCAGCTGGTGCGGCGCGAGGTGCTTGGCCGTGCCAAAATCGCCAATCTTTGTCCGGCCGCGCGTGCCGAGCAGCAGGTTGGCCGTCTTGAGATCGCCGTGAACGTAGCGCTGCTCGTGCACGTAGGCCAGCCCGTGGCAGATGTCCGAAAGGTGGTGGACAATGTCCTCGAACGGCAGGCTGACGCCCGGGTGCTCGCGAATCTTGTCGCGCAGCGTGCCACCTGGGGCCAGCTCCATGTACAGCCGCAGCAGCGTGTCACTCTCCTTCTCACAGTAGAAGTACTGAATGATGTTCTCGTGCTTGAGCGTCGTCATCGCCAAGATCTCCTGCACCACCTCATCCGCCAGCAGGCCGTCGTGCAGCCGCATGCGCTTCATCGCCATCTTGCCACCCGTCAACGTGTCCTCGACCTCATAGACATCGCCGAAGGCGCCCTTGCCAATCCGCTTTCCAATCTTGTGCCGCTCCGCGGAGCAATTTGTAAAGGTGCGCCGGATAAGGTCAATGCGCTCCTCCTCATCCCGCATCTCCGTCACGAGCTGCTCGGCCTCCTGCATTGCGATGTGCACGAGGGCACCGGAGCCGACCTTCGGCAGCTCCACCACTGCGTGCCGGTTCAACAGTTTCTGCACCCGCCAATCGCTGAAGTCGGAGGTCATGACCACCAGGGCGAGGCGGGCGGAGAGGATGCGGATTTCGTCGAAGGGGTCGTCGCCGAGCAGCGACTCGTAGTCCTCCGAGCTGACGTCGATCTGCAGTGGGTCGATGAGAAGGATGTCCGCCGTGTTCATCTCCAGCTTGCGGACCAGGTCGCGGAACGTCGTGACAGGGACGACGGCGTGCTGGCGAGCCCACAGAATCTGACACATCTGCTGCTGGTGGGCGCGATTGTTGTCGGCCACGATGACCGTAAAGGTGCGGCTGCCGCCCGAGAACGGGGCCCCACCGCTCGTCATGCCGTTTTCATCCTCGCGGCCCTCCTCGCTCGCACCGGGCACCGCCAGCAGCGGCAGCTCCACACGCACCACGTTGCCCGCCGCCTCGGGGCGGGTGAAGCCGTACACCGTTCCGCCCAAGTTGCTCAAAATCTTCTCCACCTGGTGTAGCTCCGACCCACGCGACGGCCGCGACGTGGAGGGGCTCACGAGGTTACGGCGACTTCCATCGAGTGCCATGCTGCTCGCCACGTTCGGGAAGCCGTCCGTGGGGAGGGAGGCCGCGCTCGGGGAGGCCTGCGTGGACGCTGCGGTGCCCGCTGCTGCCGCGTTCGAGGTCGGTGACCCGGCAGCGCGCATGCTCTCCGTCGCCACCGCCTCCGGCGAGCGCAGGGACGGGATGGTGGGGCCGTCGTCGCGGAGCTCAAAGCGGATGCGCCGCAGCGACGACGGGAGGGAGGCGGAGGCCACCGTGTTCGGGCTGCCGGCACCGGCCAGTGAAGCGCAGCCCGTCGTCGCGGCGCGGCCGGTCGGGGGGTTCGAGGCGGTGGTGGACTGCGCCACGCGCACCGTTGCGGCGTTCACCGACGGTGGCGTGTGGCCCATTGCGGGGGCAAAGCCGCTGAAGTTGATCAAATTGCCGTTGTTGTTGTTGTTGTTGTTAGTTGTGTTGTTTCCTGTGGTGGTGCTTGGCGTGTCCACCCCGCTGCCGGCGCCGTCGTCTGCAAGGTTTGCTTGGCTGGCGGGGTGAAGAAGGTGGCCGCCGTGCGAGGCGATCAACGCGCGGCTCGCCTCCTCCTCGTGCGAGTGCAGCGGCTGCAGTGACGGCGGCAGGGACGCGAGCTGGGCGTGTGCCTGGTGGAAGGAGCTGATGCGAGGCATCGGATCCGCGGTGGCGGTACCGTGCGTGTGCGTGCTAATCTGATCTGCCAGCATGACGAGGGCGGCGTTGGACGGGTGCGAGGGTAGACCGCTGGTACGCGCTCCAAGCCCCAGTCCGTTGCTGTTGTTGTTGTTGTTCACGTTCAAGTTGGTGTTGTGCACGCTGGCCGAGCCCGGGGCGGCGAAGGAGGCGGGGGAGGCCACGCCAAGGCCGCCCGTGGTCATGCGAGCCGGCGAGCTGACACCGTTGCCCGGACCTGCGTGCGTGTCCTGCGGCTCCACGACCGTCACGCGCAGTTCGGCGTGGACGACGATGGGATTGCCCTCCTCGTCCTCGTTTGGGCTCATGAAGGCGTCTGTCAGCAGCAGCCGCAGAATGGCAAGCATCTGCGGCGCGTCAAAGAAGATGTCTGTCTTCGGCTCCACCTGCTCGATGTTGCAGTAGTACTCGTGCCGCCGCTGCCGCGCAAACGTGGACGCCTCCATCGCGAAGCGGCCGAGCAGGGCGGGAAGCCGCACGGGTCGCCACGACTCGTTCACCGCCTCCATGTTCAGCAGCGAGAACTTGGTGAACTGCTCCACCATGCTCAAACACGCGTCAAGGTTGCCCTTTACCTGCAGCGCATCCTCCGACGTCACGCGCCAGCCGTGCGATTCAATTTGCATCATACGACGCTGAAACTGACGGAGCTGCGGCTTCAGCGACCCTTCCAGCCACCGCGCGACGTCTGAGGCGTACGTGTTCGCCGCGCGGTACTTGCCCTCGCGGCCCACCAGCAGCAGCACCTCCGCCGTCTTGGCGTAGTTGGACGGGACGACGGAGAGGGCCAGGCCGACCTGGTAGAGCCCGGTGTTCTGCCGGAACGGGAAGACGCGGTTCTCCTGCAGGTGCATCTCGGTGTACTGCTCCCACTTCCCGGCGTAGTGCGTGGCGAGGCCGAGGACGTCGCGCATCTGCTGCCGCCCCTCCTCGGAGGCAATAAACTCGTAGATGCTCTTACCAATCGTCTCGAACGGGGCGTAGCCCGTGACACTTTGCGCGACGGAGTTCCAGCGAATAATCGTGCCGTCCACCACCACTGCGATGACGATGCTCTGGTTGAGGCTCATCGCGTCCGCGGTGAAGCGGTAGAGGTTGCGGCTGCCCGAGAAGACAATCTCGCCACGCGCGCTGATGCGACGGGACCGGCTGCCGGCGGTGGAGGAGTGCTTCGCCGAGAAAGTGAGGTTGTCGGCCGTGTCGCGACGCGGCCCGGTGCGAGAGCGCCCTGCCAGCACCGACAGGTTCGTGCAGCTCGTCCCTTTCCCCGTGTTCCGCCCCCCTTCGCCGTTGTTGCCGCTGGATGTCCCCTGCCCACCCCGCAAGGAGGCGTCGTCCCCCGTCGTTGTCGGGGACATGTCACCCATGCTCGAGGAGCTTCCGTGGACAGCGTGGTTGCTCACACTCGGCGCGGCGAGGAACTGTGTCGACGACCCACCGGTCGTGTTGCTGTTTCCCGCTATGGTGTCTACCTGTGATGCTGCTGCTGCGGCGGCGGCAGCGGCGCTATCGCCTGGGCTGTGGTGACTTCCACCACCACCACCATTAACACTCGTTCCGCCTGCAGAGTTGCGGCCTTCGGAGTCCGGCGCCGGGCTCGACTCCAGGGGCGCGGTGCGGTGCCGGCGACTACGCTGCTGCTGCTGCGGTGGCTGCGACAGCGACTGCGAAGCCCCGGCGGGCTGCCGTGTGCCGTTGGTCGAGCGCACGCTGCTCATCTCCTCCTCCGCCGCACTGCCTTCGCCGTCGCACTTCACCCGCACGGTGCGGAAGCGCCGCTTCGACGTGCTTTGCGCGGTTGGACTGGAGGGGAGCGCCAGGGAGTCTTTGGATGGGTAGTGCCGCAGCAGCTGGGAGGCCAGCATGGGCGAGGTGGACGTGCTGGGCTGGCGCGACCAGTGGTGTCGCGTGGTGGAGCCGAGGTTGGTCATGCTCATGTTGTTGTTATTGTGGTGGTCGTGGTTTGTGTGATGATCAGCTGTGCTGCTCCCCAGGTGGCCACCCAGCCGAGACGTCGACTTCTCCCCGCTGCCGCCGCGGTTGCTGCCACGCCGCCGCGGTGGTGGCAGCGCAAAGTGCGACTTGCGCCGCGCGCCAGGCCCGGCGACGTTGAGCCGGAACAGCAAGCGACGCATCTCCTGCTTTAGCTCCTCTGGCACCGTCGACTCGAAGTAGTAGTAGTCCGGATTCAACAGCATGCTGCGCTTTAGTTCCTCGACAACGCTGCGGTTCATGATCGCCTCGAAATGCAGGCGGCTGATGCGCGCCGCCTGCACTGGGGCGGTGGCGACGGCGGTAAAGAGGCCTTTGCACTTGAAGACAAACTCGGGCTCGCCGACGAGCTGGCCGCGACTGCGGTCCACGATCACCACCGCATCCTCCGGTTTCACGACGCCGTCGGCGGCGGCGCCGCTTATGGAAACCCCTGGCTTGCCCAGCCGCGGGCTGCTGCTGCTGCCCAACCCACCGGCCGCGTGGTGGGCGGTGCTCGCATTCGCATTGTTGTTTTGGTGCGTCGCGGCGTTGTTTGCGGAGCTGGAGGAGCGCTTGGCGTTGGCGGATGCCGTAGAGGGCGATGGCGAGGCGCACCGCTGCAGCGCCGCGGGGTCGAGTGAGGTGGTCGTCGACGCGAGCGAGGTGATGACGTTTGGTGGCTTCCCCGCGTTGCCGGCCCGCAGCGAGCCCGGCGTGTTCATCACGCTGGGCTCGCCATGGCTGCGGTGACCGTGTGCGTGGTGGGTGTGGTGCTGGTGCCGCCGGCCGTGCCGCCGCGGACGCTGCTGCGGCGTCCCGTTCTCTTTCGTCGCCTCGCTTTGGTCATCGCTCTGCGAGCTGGAGGTGGTCTTGTGCAGCATCGGCGTGGCGACGGTGGACTCGTCGGCGCCTTCGCCGGCGTGCAGGAGGCGGGCGTTGCGGCTTGCGCTGCCACTGGCGCTCTCGTCGCGAGGGCTGGCGTTTGCGTGTGCGCTGCCACTGCCCAGGCTCGCGATACCACCACCACCACCACCACCATTCATGCTGCCCACCACGCTGGGCCGCGCCTGCGGAGAGCCAGGTGGGTGTTGCATGCCAGGCGTGTGCAGCGGCGAGGCACTCACGCTGCCGCTGCCCTTGCGCATCTCCGCCGAGTACACCTTTGACTCCGCGAGCTGCAGCAGCTCCTGCACACCAGTGCCCGGCTTTCCCTCTGGCGTCTGCGTCAGCATCGCATTTGGCTTGTGAAATGGGGTGAAGGGCGGCGAGGACGCGGTTGTGACCAGGCGCGAGGACGAGTTGGGTCCTTGTGTGGTGGACGAAATGCTCGCCAGCATCGCCGGGTCGTTGATGTTCGCAGCGGAGCTCAGCAGCTCGACAATGGAGTGCGAGGTGGTCGCGGCGGCGGCCGCGATGTCGCCATCCGCCGTCGCCGCCTTCCGCATCGCGCTCGCAAAGTCGCCGGTGAAGGAGGACGGGGTGTTGATGGAGTTGTTGCCCGCGAAAGGTTTGTACGTCATGCGGACGCTGCCCGACATGAGGAGGTACATCCACTGCACCGGTGCCCCCTGCTCCGTCAGCTTCGCCCCTTTGCGAAGTCGGCACACGCGGAAGGAGTCGGCAAGTCGCATCTTCGTCGGCGGCGAGAGCCCCTTGAAGAGGTCGCATTGATTGACGTACTGCAGGAACATGTAGCGCCGCGCGTCCTTCTCGTGAATGACGAGCTTCTGGTAGTCCACCTTGGTGAGGGCGTAGACAATGGTCGGGATCACCGCCGTGAGGCTGACGCGGCTGCGCTCGACGTGATAGGACATCTCCATCTCTCCGTAGAACTGCCCACGGGTGAAGGAGCGCGTGACAAGCCCTTTGCGTGAGATGGATAGCTTGCCCGACACCACAAGCAGCAGCTTCTCCAGAGTGGGCTCCCCTTCCTGGACGAGGGTCTGCCCCTGCGCCAGCTCCACCCGAGCCATCGTCCGCACTAGCGTCTCGAGCTGCGTCTCGTCCAAGGCGGCGAAGGCGTCGAAGCGGGAGACCGCCTCGCGCACGATCTCGACCTCCTCCGGCGCGACGCGGTCCTCGCGAGACAAGAACGAGTTCATCGCGGCCGCCACGGAGGACGTGACGAGCGGCTCGTGCGACGGGGTGTGCGAGAGGGACGGGGACAGCTGCGTAGTCGGGGAGACGAGGGCGGTGCCTGGGGTGGTGGCGCTGTCGGCCCCGAGCGTGGCCACCACACTCAGCGACGGCCCTGCGCCATCCGCCGCGATGGAGTTGTTGTGCGTGCCGGGCGGCGAGACGGTGCGGGACGAGACCACCGAGGACGGGTTGTGCTGCGGCGGGGTCCGGGTGGACGTCGCGGTGGGGTTCGACGCGGAGCCGGGGAGGTGCGGGGAGGCCGGGCCGTAGCTCGAGGGGCTCGTCGCAAGGTCCATCCGGTAGCCGTCCGCGGCCCCGTGCGGACTGAAAGGCCCACTCGCAAACGACTCCGGCAGCTGACTGGAGGACTGCGTGGTGAAGGTGCCGAAAGGGCTCCCGACAACGGCGGCGCTGCTGCTGCTGCGGTGCGGGATGTGCGAGCCGGCGGCTGCCGCCATCACGACGGCCGTGCGCAGCGTGGCGCCGAGATCGATGTCGTCGTCAAAGTGCTTCGGCGTCTCAGGCGGGAAGCTGCCGTCGCCGATCGGCCCGTTCGCCCCGCCGCCGCTTGTGAAAGAGATGCCCGCGACATCTTTGCCGCTTGTCGTCATCATCGCCTCCGGCAGCGGTGGGGGTGGTGGGGAGCTCGTGAAGCCGGTGCAGGTGCTTGTGCCGCGCGGGCTGCTGAAGGCGTGGCCTTCCTGCAGGAACGACGGCGAGGCGTGCCAGCGGCTGCCGCGGTGGCGAGACGTGGGCGACCCGGTCGCATCGGCGCTGCTCTGGCCCAGCAGTTCCAGCCAACTCCCGCTGCTCTCGTTGCCGCGCGACATCTCCGTCTTGGAGCGGTGTCGGCGCAGCTTCGGGACGTGGGAGGACTGCCGCGGCGGTCCGGCGCTGCTGCTGCTGTCGCCACCCACCTCCCCACGTGTGGGGCTCAGGAGGGAGTGGTGCCCCGTGGGCGGGTGGCGGGAGGTGTCCGACGGCACCATCGGCTCGGTGGAGGCGACGGAGGCCACGAGCGTCGTCGTGGTCTCCAGCGCGGTGTGGCTGTCGTGCGGAAACGTCTGCACGGCGGAGGCGAAGAGGCGGTTGCCCTGCCGCATCGTCAGCTCATGCAGCTCGTCCTCCTCGTCGTGCAGATGCGTGTTGCTGCTGCTGCTGCCGGCGGCACCGTGATGAACGGGGACACTGCCGCTGCTGCGGCGATTTTTGTCGTCCTCGTCGTCCTTGTCACTGCGCTCGATCGGCTTGCCGCGCGGCAGCTCGGAGCCGGCGGGCAGCGTCGTGGAGCCGTCCGCGCCGCCGTTGCGGCTGTGCAGCGTGGGGCTGCTGCCACTGCCGCTGTGACTCACGCTGCTGCTCGGGGGCTGTGTCTGCTTGCTGTGGTCGTCTTTAGCATCACGGTTGCGCACCGCGCTCGTGGGCTTCTTCGCATCGAGGAGGGAGAGCAGGTTGCGAATGGGCTCCTCTGGTCTCTCCTGCTCCGGCTCGGAGAGATTCACCTGCACCGCGGGTGGGATCGGAGCAGACAGATTGCAGGGTTCGTCCGTGGACGGCAAGTCCTGTACGGTGGCCGGCTGCGGTTGTTCGGGGGAGGTGGAAGACGCCTCATACGCTTTGTCAGGCGACGCCACCGCCACCGCGTTACCCTCTGCACTTTCCGTCGTCTTCCTTTCAGGCTCGGCGGGCTTTTCGTCGTTTGCTTCTTTCTGCTGCGGCTGGGAGACATCTTCTTCTTCACCTTTGGCTGACTTCTCCTTGGTTGCTTCCTCCACCTTGTCTTCAGTGTGTGACAACTCTGGCAGCGTTGTCGCGGTGGCAGGCGGAGCCTTCTCTGTGACCGTCGTCTCCGCCACCGCCTCAGCCGCCGGCTTCACCGGGCCTTCTGCCGGCGTCGTGGCGGCGGTGGTCGTCGTTGTGGACGCCGACACCGTCGCGATGTTCACCTCGCTCGTCTTCTCCGAGAGGGCAAGAGGAAGCAAATTGCCCTCTGTCGGCGCAGCCACCGCGTCAGGGGATACTGTTTTCATCTTCGTGCTCGCGTCCACCGCACTTGGGCGAACCTCCAGCTCCTCCTCCTGCGC